>DWNE01010637.1:0-10233 GCA_018249875.1 Cecropterus toxeus
CTTTTGTTATAAGTAATTTTGTATGAACATATATGTATAATAAGCTGTTGTTATCCCAAATAAAATAAAATAAAAATTCCATGTACGCCCCAAGCGATTCAAAGCCAATATAGTAGCGTTCTTGGCTTTATCGAAGTACAACAGCGCGGAAATGAGAACTTTTCATTTGAATTACAATGATGTTCTCAATTTTGATTTAATTTAGTATTCTTAGGCAGTTTCCTATACTCAAGGTTCTACCTGTATAAGTATTATTTTTACTTGTATATATTTTACTATCAGAAAGAAATAAATCTTGGGTTCTATCGCTTAATCATAGATCAATGTATAAAAATAACGTTTGTGACAAATAAATATGCTTGTACAGCTTGTAACATAATTAAGAGGCATTCTTTCTCAAAGTTTGTTTTAACGCCCAGTTGTGGGTAATGGATTATGGTATACGAAAATATCAGGGAATGTCTGGGAGAGGGATATCGAAATAATTTAGAAAATTACTTCGGTATCCTCTTCGTTTTATTTTTTCTTGCTCTGTTCTATCGGTTTTGTACGCTTTCTACACTCATTACCCCACACTAGGATTTTCTACTCTGTCGTGGGTGCCATGGATACACACAAAGATAAATACACAAACACCTAGACCCAGAACACAAATCTAAACTCATCATTCATGTCTGTATGGTCGGGGATCGAACCCGGAACCCACTGCGTATCAGACGGGTATAGACCGCTCCGCCACGCGGGTCAAGCCGGTGTCCAGAATATTTATGGGCGGAAGAAAAGAATTGCTTCTTAAAGAATTGCTTCTAAAGTGATACATAAGTTTGAGAACCTGTGAAAGTAACACGTGTTGCAATATTAATGTAAGTATCAATATTCATGCAGTGCGAGGCGGGCGCGGCCGGTATGTGCCGTACCGGGACTCGGCGCTGACGTGGCTGCTTAAGGATTGCTTCACGGGCGGCGCTCCGACGTTCATTATAGCGAGTAAGGATACTTAGTTATCACCAAGCATAGCTTTTGCAGAAATCTTTATCAAGTGCACGAAACTTTATAGGGGTGGCAAAAAAGAAGCAGAGCGTGCCATGCAGTCTACCTAATGTTAAGTGGCTACTTTATGTTCATGTGGTGTCAACCGATCCTTATCTTTTTGAATATCGTAGGAGACATTCAATCCGCAATCAAATTAGCTCCTTATCTTAGCTATTAGCCTTTTGTTGATAAGAACGCATATTCTTTTATGTAAGTGGGTAAAGGGTAGATGTTTGTGGTTTCCATTTATTTCGAGGCAGGAGTGAGCATTCGTTACCTAGGTGACGGACGTGCAGTCCATCCGATATCAAGTTACTGCTATGTGTGTTCTGATGAGGTCTATTCTGGTCTGGGAATGGTAAGGGACATATACTTATCCGAGACGTTCCAACTTTATCCTCAAGAGATAGCTGGAGGTAGGAGGAAAAACTAATCTAATCTGGAGGTTGACTATGGCTGTTCATTGGCCCATGGCCACTTACCACCACGTGGATTACATACTCTGTCCATATTATAAAAACTCAATGTATTGCAGCTGTATCTCCCAGCATCAGCTGTTACGGGGAATCCGCGTCAACGTTACGCTGGGCGGAACGAGCCCGCCAGTTGCCGGTACAACGGGGAAGTAACATTGCGAATAATATTTCCCGGGCCGCACTACAGGCTCAGTACAATCAACTGCTTGCTGAGCTTGCCGCACAGTTTATAAGATACGTAAGTAATGTTTGTAACTCAACGTTTTTACAGTTTAAGAATCTTCTTCACGACGACGTAAATAAGCCGAAAAGATACTAGTGAGTATCTTTTTTTCCATTGAGCCCGTGTTCAAAGAGACATGATATTATTTCTCATGTAGAAATAGGAAAGAGGAAGACCTTACCATCATTTTATTTTTAAATAGCAACGGCAATAAAGACAACAGTATACAGTAGGATGCAGAGGAAATATGAAGTTATGATTTATGAAGTTAATAAATTTCGGAAGTTTCCTTTTTTTTTTGTAAATTTTGTTTAACTTCACTATTAGAATAATCTACCGAGTATATTTTTCTTCCAGATTCCTGAAACAGGAAAAATTATTTATGATGAAAGTCATTGGACTTTAATAAATAAAAACAATATTATCAATTTCGTCAAACAGACCGAAGAAAATAAAGATTTAAAAATAGGGAACATAATGAGTATATCGTACCCAAAAACCGATGCCCACAACTCCGAATCAACACCTTCATCTGTAGCTAGTGGTAGTTCTGATATTATTAATACAATGGATAAAACTGTAGATATAAGTAACGAAATAAGTAAAGAAGTAGATAAATTATTTGGACCGACTTTAGAAAGGACAAGAAGTGGTACCGACTTACAAATCATTGCACCAGATAAAAACACAAGAAGACAGTACAAGTCGCAAGAAGTATTACCTATAGACAAAACATTGCAAATGGGCAATAGTTCACGTTTATCGGATGTCTCTCAAAGTTTGAGTGAAGTAAACTTAGATGAAGCTCAAAGTACTGATGATGATAAAATTACTTCAGTTCCCGTTGTGTACGATACCAACCAAAGAGCTGATATTGTAGCGTCAGTCACTGAAAGATTATACTCTAAACTTAAAAAGAAAGACGCACCAGGTGTTAAAGTCGAGTCAGGAATCGATAAAAAAGTAACACAACCCTTAAGTGAGTTAAGGATATGTACTAATGCTCGACAACGACTTGTAGAATTAAGTCAGAAAGCCTTAAGAAATAAGAGAAGAATTGGTATACCTGTATACACACAGACAAGAAAAAATGTTATTCGAGTAAAAGATCAAGAAATTGATGTACAAAATGATCTCGAATCATATGTTATTAATAAAAAACGGTCATTTTTATTATATCGTGATGCTAGTACTGAAACTATTCCAATGACTCCTCGTTATAAGGAAATAGCTGTAGGACCATCCCATGGATCATTGCATCTTTGTGATAAATCTACAATTACAGAGAACAGGAAAGTGCCTCGCAAGAACTCTTTTATGATGACAGATATAGTAAAAAAAGTAGATCATAGTACCCAAACGCCTGTTCTTCAACCGCTTAGACGAAAAAAGCGATCTACGATTTTCTCTAGGCTTATAAGAAAAATTGAAAACAGCAGAAATAACGTTCGCGAAGAAAGTTCTGTATCACCAATTATTAACATTAATATTTCACCAAGTTATCAGGATAATTCTGAGTCATCTGATAATGAAAAAGATAAAAAGAGACCAGTTAAAAAGAATACAAGCACTGGTAAGTCCACATTAACTCCAGATTTATTAACTAATCATAGCAGCACTAGCAAGAAAGATACAAAGAAAAAAGTTGAATCTACAAGTAGTTTGGAAAAAAATGTGGATAACACGGATGAAAGTATTCTAACTATGGAGGATAGAGAGGCTCATTCTGTTAATCCAGCTCAAATTGTAACAAAATCGTTTGATGATTTTCCCGAAATAGAAGAAAATGTACTGCCCCGTGTGGTTGTTTCTCCATCACTTGATCCTTCGGAAATAAAAGATATGATATTAGGCCGAAGTGCAGACTCATATCCTTACAATATTGTTCTTTCTCCTACAAAACACAGAGATGACACTAGAAAACTTATTAGGTTTAAAGAAATTGATATCACTCCAGCAGAATGTTGTAAGCTTAAATGGGACAACGATGACTTAGATCATAGGATCAAAAGAGATTGGATAAGTTTCGAGGACCCACGTGAAAGCCTCTATTCTGATTGCAGCTCGTCTAGTAAACTAGAGTCTGATACATTTAGCTGGAGAAAAGGTAGACCAACAAACCAATCAACAAATACGTCTAATTCATTAAAAAGAAATTATTTATCTGTACCCAAAAGTAACGTTAAGTACAAAATGGGAAGAGCAAAAGTGTACAAAGAATTTCTAGGTTTAGAAAATGATTTAGAACATGAGAATAAATGTCGTAAGTGTTCTTCACCGAAACTAGATTTAAACACTAGTGACACTGCAGATGAATATATTTTAGGATCTCAAGATTTATTTCGTCAACGAAGACAATTTTTCGAGAATAAATTTAGCCGCGGCTATTGTCCTCAACGCGACACTTTTAACAATATTGAAAGAAAGATTATAAATTCGTGCAATAAGCTTGAACTATCCGCTGATAGATATCAACATTATTTGAATGAGTATAAACAAAATAAGTTTGCGCAGGACAAGAAAGATATACGGACAAGAACGCCTACGGAATATTTACAACATCTTGTGAAATTGCGGAAGCAGGTGATACAAGCTAATAGTCATGGTACAGAAAGTTTCGTTTAAACACGAAGAACGAAAAAAAAATGGGCAATAGCTTAAAGTATTGTTTAGTTAATAAATTAGGGAATATTATAACTAAAATTAAGTATGTACCTATATAATTTACTTTATTAACTTATATTTTTATACTAACATTTAATAATCTTGTATAAATTGTGTGATGATTTCAATAAATATGGTTTGCAACATGTTTTTTTTATGTGTACTGTGCCCGTCTACATCAGGAGGAAGGTAATGATTAATTAATAAATGGAATGCAATTCTCCAGTTAGTACAAAGATAAGTTGATGTTAGTAATGGACATGGGATTAGGAATAGGACATTAGGAATGGTTGTCTCTGCTGTTCATGAATATTTTAATTAGCCTAAATATGAATAAAAAAGGGTTTTATCAAGACAATAGGGTCAGTATTGTTGAGGACTAAAATTAAAAATACCTAAACTTTTTGAATGAAATAAGCCAACGATCGAGTGGACCATTATTCTAAGGAATTATTTAAAAAATAATTCTGAACAATCTCGAAGTGTAAACCAGAGCATTTCTTTTAGTAGACGTGTCACGTAACACAGGGGTATCAGGTTCGATTACTGGTCAAACATACATCTGAACAACGAATTAAGATTTAACGTTACCGAGGATTATTTATTAAATATGCCTTCGGTGCTGTTACTGTGTGTTCATGTTACCAACAACATAAGCTATTCTATTATGTTGCTATGAGCTTTTTTTTCGGCAGAGAAATACTCATGGATCTTCTTTTCGCTCTGGGGACCGCAAGGGGAATGTCGAGCTCTTACCGACTAAAACTACGCGGCGGCTCTGGTCGCTCGGTGCCGGGTCACGAGAAGGCGTTAGCATTACATTCGCGGCCCGGCAACGTCGGCCGGCGCTGGTGTTGTCGCCAGCCACGTCCCGAGAGGGAAGGCCCCCTCTTAGTGAGCACTCATGAGATGGGCGTGCAGAACACAGACACGATATCCCGAGCCCTAATGAGCTGTTAGAATCCCCGATTTTCCATGTTGCTATGAGTATAGAAAGTTGAGATGACAAACGTTTGACCACCTAAACGAGTGTTTAATTTAATTTGATATTATTTTACAGGATTTTAATGACCTATTCCATCAGTTTTATATTTTAAATAATTAAATTGTACTTATACTCCTACTTTCTTACTTGTAATCTTGTTTGATTTAAAAATAAAAACGCAATATTTGCCAGTTCATGTACTCGACAATACTCGACATTTCTAAGCACGATGAGTTTGTGTAAACAGCGATGTGGAAATAAATAAAATAAAATTGTATTACCGCGGCGTACATTTTGATTGAAAGACAGTGTGAACATTTTTTTCATTTTCATTAGCAACTTAGGGAATGCTTAAAGAGACCTAAACAGCTTATCCTCTCTGTAAGATGTTACACAGGCTTGTGTTCTTCATTGTTTACAAGTCGAATGAACAGGAATAACGTATCGTTGCTTTTAACCTTGTATGTCCCGTAATATGCGAGATTACAAGTGAAATTACAAAGATTTAACGGGAATATACGAGTCGTAGAAACGTATTAATTCATGATGATCAACACGACGTACAAAACTAATGTCATTCTCACCGAAAAACTACGAAAGAAGTTTAAAAAATGCTATACTATGACATGCGCCTCTTCAAAAAAGGTGCGAAAAGAGCTTTTCTTCAAAGCGGTGCATTGGCGACTCCTCTGGTGTTGCAAATGTCCTTAGGAGACGGTGACTTTTTTCTATCAGGTAGCCCTTATGCTACCTTAGGCTTAAGTATAAAAAATGAAACTTGTGAATCGTTTCAGTTAATAATAAATAACAGTACTTATAGTCACAATAATTTATTAAGGACAATTTTAATGATTATGTTAATTAATATTAAAAATGATATCGCTTGTTGACACTTAGTTTTGTTAGGAAGTTTGTATATTATCTTATTAATGGTCTCGGCATTTACATAACATTAATTCAGAATCAAAGGTTTAATTGTTTGATATATTACATATATAAAAGTCGTATGGCCTTAGGTTGCATATTTTGAAATGGACGAGCCCAGTAAGCAAGACGTACAACCTTCGGTCATTAGTTTGTGCTGCAGTCGTTGATATATACGCGTTTAATATCAAGCTTAAGATTTTTCTTAAACAATTTTATAATTAAATATCAAAAATTTAAATTTAATTTAAACCAATATTAGTGTTACGTTATAAAGTTCACAATGTCGGTAATTTTAGCAACAGTGCAGTTTTTAACAAAAGAACTAATTGTATTAACGTTTTCGTTTATTCTTTTGGTTTATTTGTGGTTTCAATATAAGTTTACGTATTGGTCCAAAAAGGGTGTGATTGGGCCAACTCCAGTGTTTCCTTTCGGCAATATACGCGAAGTGATTAAACAAAAGAAACAATTCTTTCAACCGTACAACGACTACTATTTTAAATACAAACACTTGCCATACGTGGGTATGTACTCGTTCAGTCAACCGGTGTTATTAATAAATGATCCAGATATAGCAAAATTGGTTTTAATTAAGGATTTCAACTATTTTACGTCGCATGGACTCTTCTCCGGAGGTGTTGGTGATCCTTTGGCAGGGCATTTGTTCAATTTACATGGAAAGGCATGGACTACACTACGGTATAAAATGTCACCGGCGTTCTCAACAGCAAAACTCAAAGCTATGTATCCTTTAGTTGACAAGATTGCCAATGAAGGTTTAACGTACGCAGAGCGTTTGCACGCCAATGATAACATTTTGAATTTTAGCAACTTTTTCGCAAAATATTCGATGGAGATTATTGGAAGTGTCGGTTTTGGGATGGAATGCAATGGTTTCAAAAATGAGGATTCCGATTTTTTCTTGTATGGAAAAGAATATTTTGAACCGCAATCATTGTATTGGTGAGTAAAAATTTATTTTTATCTACCGATGTATTGTGATAGTACAATGTCTTGATAAAAAAACGTCGTATAGATAAAAAAACGAAAAACTAAAGAGGTTGTATAAGCATAGGTACATGCTATGTCAATAACAAAGTATTTTATAAAGACGTATAAAGTTTCTGCCGGTTATTTTATCTATAATCGTTATTTTTTTCGTTGTAAAAGATTTAAGTTTTAGATAAAAGTTTAAGATAATTTTACAAAAAAAACACTCCTGTCAGAGAAACGAGCTCTGTTTTGGATCACTGAGAAGGATAATTTTATCTATAACTAATTTTATGTGCCGAGAAAATCAAACTTAATTTCATACTTAACTTCATTCTTAAAGACACTGTTTTAAGGCAAAGTTATTTCAGTTTAGTTTGTATTACTTGTAACTTAATTATAATAATTTTCATTATAAACCGTCTTCTCTCTTAATTTTAATGCCTAATTCTATTAGTTGTCATTGAACTTGAGAACTGAACCTTGAACGATGTCTTCCCTTTATGTGAAAATATTTATAGATGCCCTATATGTGCTCGTGTAATTAACATGTGCGTATTGAGAGTAAAATTTATATTTGATACCAAATAACTTTTTAGAGTAAAACAGAGGTTTAGAGTAAAAGCTACTGATTTTGGATATACACTTTTTTATCTTTATATCTTCCGTACCGATCGTCGTTAGATATACTCATCTTCAAGTATAACTTCAATCACATGTTTCATTTAAATTGGTTCGGAAAAAATATGCAAGATGTTCGAATAAACTAACAAAGTCCATGTATAACAGTGATAGTACTATTTGTGGTTCGACTTCGAAAGCAACATCGCCAGATTTATTTCTGCTCAATAGCAGCGGTGTTATGAACTGTGTTCTAGTCTGAAATGTGTGGTAAGCGAGATACTTATCCAAGGCGCTCCAATTTAGTCCTAGCGGTAGTAACGCATCTGTGGCTAACCATGTAAGACTTGATCTTATCTGGTGTTGATAACAGATGTTCATGGGCGGATTGGCCACTTACCATCAGGTGGACTGCGTGCTCGTATATTACTTCCATATTAAAAAATAATAGATAAACATAGTGTTTTGGGGGGCGGTAACCAATTTTGAAATCGAACATTAATAGTCAAATAATATTTCAGGAGTGCTGTCCGCGGCATAGCATTTTTTATGCCAAATTTCTTCAAGAAATTAAGGATTAACCGCATTAGTTCTGATATTATTAACTTTTTTTACAACTTGGTCAAACAGACCGTAGAATATCGGGCAACACATAATTATGAACGCAACGACTTTTTACAAACACTTATAGAACTGAAGAATGGCAAATTAATTAATGATCAAGGTAAATCTTGGTATCATGTATTTAATTTAATTATAAGAGCAGGGCTAAGAAAAGGGCGGACTTGGGGTAATATCGGGGCTTGGGTTAAAAACGTATAAATCAACTTACCGATTAATTAGGCCTTTTAAATTAGCAAGATACGGCCCATTATTTTCGAGCAGGGTTTCTCAAAGTGGAGTACGCATACTCAGTGGGGAACGCTTGGTAATCGTAAAGGATACGCAACAAAATAAACGTAATGACGGCTACTTAGATAATGGTCCAAAATAAAGAACTTAGATCAACCCCAAATATGTTATAAATTAACATCACAAATCTATTACTTCTGGCAATTACTTTAATCCTTTATTATTATTCTATTCTACCTGAAGGTAATTATTCAAAAGGATTCTTCATAATTTTGAATATCCAAGGGGTACGCAGAGGCGTAAGTTTGAGAAACCCTGATTTCGAGGTATGATATATGTCGATGTAAATTTTAAACAATTGATGATATTAACCTGCAATTTCAATGAAGTTAGTAGTAGTTGCCAATTACCATGAGCATTGACCTCATGGTAAATGGCAACCACGGCATGTTCTTTTGATAGTGAAAAATTTAAAAACCATACTGTTTTACCCCAGCGTCGATATAACCCCAACTTATTTTATTTGATCCATTACTGAATTGCTATCCTTTTGCTTTACTTTAATTAAAATGTCAAGTTAAGTATAGAATGTTATACGGAGATAAAGTTGTTTTAGTAGTAGATATAAAAGTAGATAATGATCCATTTTCCAAAGAAGTTTTATTTGCAAAATTAAAGTTTTGCTTTGATGTCAGGACTCTACAATTCTACAATGTCTCTACAAGTCATTGTTTTTTCGTATTTCAGCTGAAATTGACGCGAAAGATTTCACGTTCTCAATGATGGATATAGCGTCAAACACATTTCTCTATATGCTTGCGGGGTACGAGACATCGGCTACGACAGGGCAGTTTGCTTCTTACGAGCTGGCTAAAAACCCTCATATCCAGGCAAAGGCCAGGGAAGAAGTTCTGAGGGTCTTAGCGAAACACGGTGGTCTATGTACTTATGAAGCGCAGCATGAAATGGTGTATTTGAACATGGTCATTGATGGTAAGAGTATATCATGTAATAATATCATTGACAAAAAATCAACCTAAATGTCTAAATAAAAAAAAAATACATACAGTCGAACGTATAACCTCCTCCTTTTCGAAGTCGGTTAAAAATATACCGTAGATATTGACCACTTCGCATTATATGTTTTTTTGAGTCCTTATGTACAATATGTATCTATATGTCCATCCATATCTGTATATATACATCCTTATGTAGAACACTTTAATTTAACATATATATTGCAGTGTTTGAAAACAAAATCGTTCGCTTTAATAGCATCTCACAGCTGCCATGTTTAAGTTTTTAACATCATTTACCTAAAAATACTTTGTTGTTTGTGTTACAAATATCTTAATATTCACCAGGCGGTAGAATCAGTGTAGTTCGCCCGGGAAGGTACCACCGCCACACCTATTTCTAGCGTGAAGCAGTCCTTGCGTTTCGTTAGAAGGGTGTGGTTGCCG
>DWNE01010638.1:0-10233 GCA_018249875.1 Cecropterus toxeus
TCTTACACTACCACCGGATCGGAAAATGACCTCAACTGAGAAGATCCGGCAAGAAACTCAGCGGGTTTGTCTTTTTCCTTTGTAATACTTTTTTTAACCATCTTGTTTATTACATGGCCAATAAAAGGCTAGCTCCAGTATGTTGCCTTACATTTGACTAAGAATGTTTGGCAAGATACGCTACACTTTACACTTTAATAGTTTTTTAAGATGCTATTTACCAGAATAGATTTAAAAAATGAAGATATATTTGTAAAAAATGTGATTGAGCGTTCAGTTGCGGGCGAGATATCTAAATATTTATTAAGCGGCGAATCGACGAGCCGTGCCAAATGTCGTGGATGACAAAAATTAAACGGTCGTGCAATCCGCTGCCAACAAAAACATGACACCGGTAACACGAAACCAATGTAATCCGGGTAATCCCGGCCATCTCTCATTCGACACAAAACATCTTGTGCTAGAAATATTGTGAAAAGCTGCGCCGAGCGCACCTCGCGATAAATCACGCGACCATCTTGTTTTAACGTTCCCGAGGATTTTCCCCACCACAACAATTAGGATGGCGACGGCGGACCATAAACAACGGCGAAGTTAATCCGCGGATTAGCGTGAGGCGACACAAGCGGCTGCAGCGAGTTTCTTGTAAATAATTGTAAATCTACGTCAAAACGCAACGACAAATACATATGTTGGAGGATTACGGGCGCGGATTAACCCGTTTCGTCCTGTTTTATGCGATGACTCCGAGTGACGACTTCCCGACAGACTATCGGGCTAATCTCCCGTTAAATATGGTAACGTCTCGCTTTCGGATATCGGGAATCGGCCCTAAATACGACTTTCACTGTTTTTGTTCGCCGATGTTTTTGGTTCACGTGATGTGCTCAAATTAGACAACTGTTGTCTTATTTAAATTACTCAAGATTGTTAGCTTTTAGATTTTACAATCTTAAATGTGTATATTATTAATTAGGACTTTGAAATTATCTTAATTTTTTCTGTAAACTCGTCTTTTGAAATAAGATTAAATAATACATAAAATTAAATTCGCATTTTTGGGTTTAGATTTTGAGCCAATGCTACAATTATAGACATGAAAATGGAACTCTTTGTAGCGATCATTATAACAGGTAGGAAATCACAGTTATGAATGGAGAAATATTATGGCAGCCAAAAATTTCAACTCTTTCTTTGTCGCGAGCTAATCTCTCGCAAAGGAGCTTAAAGGACAGTGTCCGGTCATCTCTGGATATATTTATAGTTTATCCATTCACCATCCTTTGTACTGTTTGTTCACATTTAGTTTATTCTATACACGCATGTTTATTTGCACACATTGCTTTCAATGCGATTTACCCTTTAAACGGATGTTTTTCTTACGACATTGTGATTGGTGAATGGGGTTTGCGGATTTACCCCATAACTACCATTTTGTGAGCTTTATAGGAATGTCCTTTCATAGATTTATAGAATGTCTCATTTACTTACAATATTATGTCAGATACGTTTACTTCAAATGTGTTATGCTTTGTGAGTTTCAATAAATTCAATATTTATCCATGAAAACTATTTTCAATAAACGTGAATTGTTCTATTGAGTTTCAGTACATCTTTCGAGAAGAGTTTCATAGGCATTATTTAAGTAATTAGTCAATATCTCAAAATAATATATAGTACTCAAAAGGAATACGAGAAATCGTTCTATTAGGGATAGCTAATCTTTATTGCATGTTTCGTAAAATCTAATTTATATACTTAGGTGTTCAGATACAATTTTACCAGGGGGTAGAATCGGTGAAGTGCCACCTACCACACCTATTTCTAGCGTGACGCAGTTCTTGCGTTTCGTTGAAAGAGTGTGGTTGCCGGCTCACTTATATATGAGACGACCATCTCAGCCCCCGGGAGTAGCAACATATCTGTTATCGACTTCAGATAGAACACCTGTTATATATGAAGTTGCTTACAGGTGTCCATAGGCGGCATTATCCATTTACCGATTGCTACTATAGTTTCATAAAAAAATCTAAAATGGTGTTTTTCAATGCACTATCATAGCGCCACCTTCTTACCTACTCTACAACTATTCCTCATTACCTATATATAACTATTAGAAGTGTGTCATGTCGGTCTTCGTGTTCATTAGGCTAATGTAGCCGTGATACAGAACCTCACAGAGTTGTTTACAAAACATTTTCAACGCGTTATGAACTCTTCGGGTCCCTCTGATGTTGTTTCATAACATTTTAGCGGCACTCACTTCAGAGAAATTTCTGTTTATTTTTTTCTGCAATTGTCCAACAGAAATAGTGCGCTCATCGTTTGAAGTGGATAGCTAATCTCTAATTTGTAAACAATTTTTTGATGACCTATTTTTCCAACTCTTCCTCATATTTGTAAGTACTGAATTACGTTTGAAATTAGAAGCCACATAGGGATTTTTATTTTAATTATATGTAGGTAGTAAACAAGCATGCTTTTCGCGTGATGGAAAGCTGGCTGCCACCCATGTCATCAATCCCAGATAAAAATCTGACCCCATAACTAGGTGCAACCCTTACAACTGCTTACAAAAACCAATGCTTAAACTATTGATGTTTGGAATAAATAGGGGGAAATGTATGTCTTTTAGGTAAAGATTAGTACCTAATTAATATTAAACTAAGGATGACAGGCTGAAAAAAGGAAAAATATTTTCCCACGTCTATGCACGATTACTTAGAGAACTAAAAGACTTAGAGAACTTAAAGTAACTTACATAAGTACAACATTTTGTGAATTTATCAAAATAGTTTAACTTTATGCATATTTCCGCCATCTTTATGGAGAATGGTCCAATCACATTATTATGATATGTTAAAGCTTTTGGCTTTCTGCCACTTAATTTCGGCTAATGCGGGAAGTTAGGTGAGAGTTTTACTTACTATGTTTTTATCAAGTTTCCTTCTTTATTTAAATAAATCATTATGAGTTTCTTTTCCTCTAGATAAATGTCGTGTACGTCAATAAATATTTTCCAACGGGCGTGGTTTCAGCGTTTCGTCAGAAACTTGTTTAGTGTGGTTTTTAACAAACGCCTAACGAGAACCAGTCGCGGCGGCAACATCAAAGGGATCGATTGTTGAGATCAAAGAGCGCCGCGCGAAGGTGGACTATCGATTTGCTTTCTTTTATTAATTTGATTTGTGAAAACGTTATCTGAGGCGACGGATAATAATCTCATACTTGTCGTTATTTATTACGGATGGATTTAGTTATTAAAGTATATTAATTCGACAATTTGCGTCGCGTGGACGGAATATTAAGGGGATTTACGATATTCATGTAAGTAATTTAATAGTATGTTATATGGTAGGTATATTATTTTATGGTTAAGATTAATTTTTGGTGGAGCTAGGTATTTCGGCGTAGGTATTCGAATAATAGTAGTCATAGTGTGGTGATCAGAAACCCGGGGCTCAAATCAAGGGGTCCGAGTTCGAAACCCAGGCACGCACCTTTGATTATGTGCCTACTAGAACATCGTGAGGAAACCTGCACACTGGAAAGTTCTTAAATAAAACAGTTTTCAAAGCACCATTTCAGCGATAATGCACCAGGCCTGAGTGTGAGACTATGGCCCAAATCTTCTCACTCTGAGAGAAGACCTAAAAGTATCTATAAGTAACCATCTCTGCTTATCCGTGATACACTGCAAAAAGGAAAAAAAAACTGCTCAAGTATATTTAGATACCCGTACTTTAATTTTCCTTTCAAGTTTCGCTTATAAAATAATCTAAAATACATCTATTCCAAGTATAACACCCAAGGAGCGAACACTTCTATTTAACAATCCAAAAACGATAATGAAAAAGCAAAAAAACAACTGCATAATGCTCTTCAAAATCACGCATCAAGTCAGTTTGTTTACGCCTCAATAAAATGTGTTAAAATAAATATTCAAAGTTGTTTTTTTGTTTCGCCAATGATAGGAGCCCATACGCCTTCGACTTAGAACCAACGATACGATTTATGATCGGGAGAGACTCATAATGTCGTTTAATAATTTCATTCAAGTCGTTGCATTCGCGAAACGGTAAATTAAATTGATTAACCCTCTTTTAGGATTTTACACAGCCGTGACATATCTTACGAATACCTAAATATATCGTGTTTAAGGTGTCATGTCTGGATTAAACAATGGATATTAATAATAAAATAAGTAGGCTATAAAATAATGACTAAAGGAAAGCCGAAAATTCTAATACATAGTTTTGAAAAATAATATTAAGCATAACTAAACAGTTGTTTGTAAAACGTGTATTATATAAATTGTAGGTATCGGGTCGTGAAATGTTATACAGGGGCATATTAGAGTTGGAATCGTTACCGTATCGTGTCGTACTCGTATGTAGTAAAAAATGTACGTATGGGCACCTGCGCGAGCTCCGTCGGATTGAGACGTCATAAACAACTGGCTTTGATACCTTCCCAGAAGCGTGCTCTCAGCTCCACCACAAAAAGTAATTGTGGATATTATAAATTAACTCAAACAATATCAAATACGGCGCGCACGTACTTTGGTATACTGTAAGATGATCGCTGCAATGTTATGCTGGGTTTTTAAGGTTATGTGTGCCCTTAGTAGGAGTTTATTACGTTTCACAAAGCAAATTATTGTGTACGTTTTTGGACGTGCACATTTACACATCGCACGTTTCCGTTTACAGTTTCGAATACACCATGCAATATATTGTGCAATGATAGGCGAAAACATATACCTACCTACCTGCAATGATTGTTTTGAGAAAATGTTATAAACTCGCGACTCCATGAAAGTATGTCTTTATAGTTCTACTCACGGACGTAGTTATAGTTCTGACATTGTCCCCGAAGAAAAAACAGAGCCCTAACGTCAATTAAACTTATCATTTAAAAATTAAACATTGCCTGGCACTATAACACGTCTACTCGCTCTACGGACACGTTCCACAGCAACTAGTTTTCACTAGTTTAGTGTTTTTTTTTTTCTGTTGGACAAGTGAAGTAAGATGGCTATGAATGGGGGGGGGGGGTCCGGATCCCCAAACCCCCTCAATTATATATGTCCCTGCTTCTACATTACTTTGAACAAAGTTGGACCGACTTTTATAAGTATTTCTAGTACCATTAATTTTAAAATTTGTTTAGCCGTAAGTAGTTTAGATCTTTTGGTAAGCGATACTTTTCAGCGGCAAAAAATTGTTTGTGTGTAAAATTCGCTAATCTAAGATTTAAATTTACGCTAGAGATCACAGCACGGGCAAGATCAGATAAAATGACATTGTTTGCAGTAATTATAGTATCGCATGGCCGATATCGTGTTACGAGTGTTTTAAAATATTTGTGCACAACACAATTGAAGAAATCTGATATTTTCCGAGAGCGATTAGGGATAATTATGGGCTAAATTATTTCGGTTAGCTTCAAGCGGGCTTGAGTTTGTAATTTATTTTCTTTGCGATTTGTTGATGCGTGTATTAATTGGTTGTTAAGTAAGTGTTTGAAGAAAAATAAATATGTAATTATAAAATTATGAATAAAAACGTACGATGTACTTTTTGTGTTACTTAGGTACTTAAACAGTTGCAATTATGTAAAATTAATAAAAAACCAAGCGGGGCAAAATGAAACCTACCGTGGTTTCATTTTTAATTACATCAAAGAACCACGACTCTAACATAAAAAAGTTATTACAGAAACCTAAATTGATATGATTCTGGATAAGAAAAGCTTTACCTAAAAAATTAATGTTTACTAAAACGATACTAAACTTTGTTGTTAGAAATAACTTTGGTTTCACTTGTCCCATTAGCGCTCGTTTATACTTTGGTAGACAAATGTTATGGAACATATAATAATGTATGTGTTATGATGTTATGACATAAACATCCCTTTTGTCAAAAGTGTAGTGTGTCGCGTACTGGCATATCATCACGATTCCACATTCTAGTGAATAATACTATGGGACGTGAACCTCCCATGGTGACCTCACCTGCGCCTAGTTGGCTCCATGATACCAAAGGATTATAGTGTCAAAAGATGTTTTAAAGATGATGAAGTCATTTATTTATGGGACCAACAAGTGTAGAAGCAAAAAAATCATATTCCTGCTTAAACACCTGTGAACAATGAAGATCACAAGCCTGTGTCTCAAATGAACAAGCTGTGTGGTTTGATTCCGGCGGCACCATCGCCACACCTGCTTCTGCATTTTAACAGCTCTGCAGTGTTCATCTAAAGAGTGTGATAAGTGAGATACACTTATACTAGCCATTTCAAGGGCCTTTGAAGATCTGCAAATTTATGGTCGACCTCAGATTTACAACTATTTATAAGGTCGTTTACAAGTGTAATGGATAGTTTGTTCCAATCACCATACATGCTCTGCTACTATAATACAGTATACCAGAAAAGAAGATTGTTGAAGTTGAAGTAATCCACCGTATAAAAAGACGGCACAACTCATAACACTCAGTATGTCATCGTTATATCCGAATGAGGTCCGTCCACTGATTAGACACAAGTGGCTGTAGGCGGAGGTCCTCGCTATGCGGTTATTGAATTAGATTGTGACCCCTGCGCCCAGGTTAAACTTGTCATGTTGCCCGATTATGCTGCTTTTCATGATACTTGGTGCTACGGACTGGAGGTTAAATCTTTTGCTTATAGTTTTTATCACACTACGTCAGATGAAGGGTGATGTTTTTCGAGCGTCTGCTTGTCTGTATGTCTTTTCTTTGCGAAGCTTCTTTGGCACGCGCTATAGCTCAAACGGCTTGACGGATTGTGATATAATTATGACATATCGTTAGATTTTTTTCAGATAGCAGAGAGACATATGCGGACAACGGAGACTTAGTAATATTGTTCTGTTTTTACCCTTTGGGTACGGAATTCAAAAAATGGCGACTGTAAACAAGTGAAAAGGGGGGTATGGACGATGTAACATAACAAAAGGGGTATTATAATTACGAAAGCGGTAAAGTGAACAGTACATTTTATCCTCAGCGGTAGTAGAGTATCTTTGATTCTGTGAGTAAAGCGAATTCTCAACTTTTGGTTCGCCAATATTATTATCTATTGTTTTTTATATACAAACTTTTGGGAAATAGGGATCAGTATACAAAAATGAGATGGTATAAAGTTTGCGATATATTAATTTAACTGAAATGATAAAATGGACATTTATGCATATAATTTATTCATATGGTAAAAAAATGTGGTCTAAAATGGCATTATTTTTGCAACAACAATGATTTCTCCATAATCGGTCATTTAGAAAGCATATTTGGAACGTCCTCATTTATTACTTTCATCTGTCATTTGTTTACACAGATAAAAAAATATTACCACGTATTTTGTTCCACAGATAATAACCATGTGGGCAGAGGTCGCTAGCGTAGCAGCTCGGCAGTTATTAAATTAGATACATAATACATGGGACAGTTATAAGACATTTTTGGAATGACTTCATTTATTATTTTTCATCTGTCATTTGTGTATACAGATAATAAAATATTACCGCGTATTTTGTTTCACAGATAATAACCATGTGGGCAGAGGTCGCTAGCGTCGCGTCGCGGCGGTTATTAAATTAGATTGTGACCCCTGCGCGGAGGTTAACTCCGGTAATTGGACCTCTAGCCGACTGATCGTTATTGGCCACAATAAGGGACGGCAATTTACTATTCAAGACGGTCTTGCTCCGATCTAATGATGGAAAGATTTGTTCAGATTCTGCGGACAACAATTTTATTTTATTATACATACCTACTTATATATGAGATATGATGTACATATACATGAAGTGATCTTAGTCCTTGGAATTAGCAATGCATCTGCGATCGACTTCAGGTAGAACCCCTGTTCATCTTTGGGCGGCAGTTACCACATACCATCGGCTGGACTGTATGCTCGTTCGTAACTTCATTCTGATGAAAGAAGTACCCATTGAAAGGGTAGAATAACTATTGTTCGAGAGGAGAGGTACCACCGCCACACCTATTTCTACCGTGAGGTACCAAAACGTAAGAAATTTTGGTCGAAGGGTTGCCGGTTATGTATGAGGCGATCGCCTTAGCCTTTGGGAGTAGCAAGGCATTTGACATTGACTTCCGATTGAACTATATGAAGTTGCTTAGAGATGTCAAACAGGCAGTGACCTTTAGATGACCGCATACTCGTTTGCTACTTCATTCACAAAAAAGTGACCACTTATCATCGGGTGGACTATAAGCTCAGTTGCTACTTACAAAATCAAACTAACGCTTTCTACACTCCAGCCCGACACTAGGATTTTCTCTTGCGTCGTAGGTAACCATGGACAGACAAAGACGAATACACGAACACCTAGACCAAGAATAAAATCTAAACTAATCATTCAGACGTCTGTCTGGCCGGGATCGAACCCGGAATTCAGTGCGCATCAGATCTCTCCACCACGCGTGGCGTCAACTATCACTTTAGCAAGTTATTTTATTTTATGTATGGTTGAATTTGTTAATATTAAATTAGCAATTGGAGTTACAGTTCAATTTTATTAAAAAACTCTCTGTGCTAATGAACATTTCATGTTTCAACAATATATCATGGCAACACTTCTGCGTGACCAACAAATAGATTGTAATGACGGCCAGTTCCGGTCAATATTCATAATTGGATGATTTTAAACAGCACTCGCAGCGATTAGTTCGCACCATCGCACCCTCGTCCTAACAACATTCGCCGAGTGGCCAGGTGTCCAAAACTGTTGGTATGTACCTAATCATATTTATATTTTTAAGTAAAACATAAAAGTTTTTATGTATAAACATTAATATAGTAAACTGAAAGGTTCATTACATTTATAATATTCGTGTTTTTAGTGATAATTATTTACGTATAAAATAAATGATGATTGAAAATAATAATGTAACTTAAATTATAAAAAAATATTACTACAATTTTCGTAAATGTAAAATGTTTTAATAAAAATGTTTGTAAAATGTTTCGTAATGGTAAAAATTCTGTAAATGTAAGATGTTTTTTTTGGATACCAGGTAAAACATTTTTGATAATTCTACGATATTTAAAGGGGTAAGATCGCTGTTATTGGTAATATTGGTAACAAACTATTATTTTGCAATCAGTAAAAAACATGAAATTAAAAAGTATGCAATTTTAAACGTTACCGATTAAAAATCAGTCATTAAAAGTGTAGGTACATTATGGAAAATGTTGCCCATCCCTCCAGCGGCCAGCAGCCCGCATGCCGCGGTCTAATATAGCAATAATAATAACTACAACGCCGTTCGTTTGTTCACGCTGTCCACACCGCCACCCCAGCACTGCTCAAATTATATTCAATTAAACTAGATTTGAGGAAAGCAATAAACAAAATGTTTTCAATATCTTTCAAACACAACAAAGTATTTTGACGCTCTATACTCTATTAGGCGAAGCGGACACCTTACCCGTTTGACATGCAGAGAGTTCCGGGTCCGATCCCCGACCAGACAGTATATTTTCTGGGTCTGGGTGTTTGTGTACTTCGTCTTTGGGTTTGTCTATAGTACCTTCGATACAGGGAAAATCTGTTAAAGTTATTTAAAAAAAACAGTTCGCATTTTTTCTGATTTTGAAGTATCGAAAGAACATGTATGCCACTCATACTCTGTAATCAACTGCAAATGGTATCTACGTTCTAAGGTCAGTCCCAAATGCCTCGCTACACCTGAGGACTAAGTTGGACGAAGACTATATCTAACTTTATCAGCAAATAAAATAAAGCTATTAAAAATAATTATTATGATGAATAATGTAGTAGAACCCTTTCTGGTTCGGCTCCAGAGACCACCGCAGCAACTATGTTTGCCTAAAAACTTAGTATTAAGTGATGTTATGGTCTAATCTTAAAGTTGAGGTAAGGGAGACACCAAAGGCGTTCCAAGTTAGACCTAAGGGATAGTTTTTTTTTATAAATATGAAGTAGCAAACGAGCAAGCAGCCCACCTGATGGTAAGTGTTTTTCTGCCGCCCATGGACATTTAAGGCGTTTGTAGCCAACGTCAGGTAAGAATTTCATCTGGAGTTGACTACAGATATCTATTGGCAGTAGTAGCTACTTACCTACCATCAGGTAGATCGGTTAGGTTTTGGCAAAGGGAGATCTCCCGCCAGGCTAGGTGATCATGCCTGGGGAGCGGCCGTGCTCCGACAGTTTCTGTTCGG
>DWNE01010639.1:0-10233 GCA_018249875.1 Cecropterus toxeus
ATTTATAGTCTAAAGAACAATATCCCACATCGATCATATTAATTCATTCACTATAACTCTAATCCGAGGTGAAAACCCCCAGGCGCTCCACTATCTAGGCACTTCTAGTTCTAGGCGCGTGGGTGCCATGAGTGGATCGTTCCGCTTAAACATGTTCTAAAATGCTCTTTTTTGAATTTAATCTGTTTAGTAATCATTTCAGAAACTTTATATTTTTTTAGCGTGGAAATAGAATACTAAAATGAAATCTACTCGATCTAGCCGATCTAGACTCCTCGTCATTCTGCGCTTCACGTTAAATTACAATCATCAAAATTACACTTGTATTATCAGAGAGATGTGGATGGGAAGGTCTCCGCCAAAAGAGCCAGGGGGCGCGTCGACCCTGCGTGAAGGAGAAGACGCTGGAGTCGCCGAGTCGCTCGCCGAGTCGCTCGCCACCGGAGGGGTTTAATGCGGTAAAAATCCCACATAAGCCAGCGTTGCTCCCACGGCGTCGGTTACCTTTGATGGTTTTCCCGTGACAAAAAAAGATGTGAAGAATCACTCGGGAATCAAAATTGAAATATACACGAACAATTTTACTGATGCATATTCAGTTTTTCTATTAGGTATACCTTTTTATTACACGGCATTTAATAAACATTTTCAGCAGAGTTTTCTATTTCTCTCAGCGCTTACCATCATACCAATTTAAACGCTAGGTTTTATAAAAGAATTCCTTTACCGTTTACGCTTTTATAAAAAACTAATCCCATATTGTGCATGGACATCAAAGGAACAAAACATACGTTAATTAAATGTTCATAAAGCGCATTGCACAATGGCTATGTTATGCTTTGGCTCTTCGCTTTTTAATAAATATTTTCAAATCTAATTTCAATTTACTTAAATACACCTATTTGCTAATGTATGTTATAAAGTTTAGAATTGTATAAACATTTAGACATATGATACATCTTTATATGAGTTTCTGCGGATAAAGTTAGGGGCTTTGTGAAAATATTAATCTGTCGCGTTACAATACTCTCAAATTGGGATACGGTAATGTTTGCTAATAAAAATGTAGATATGGAGGTAATGCTATGAACAGTAAACAAATTTAAAGATGGTAGAACCCTATGTGGATCGACTCCGGCGGTTATATCTACTAATAACAGTAAGTTAAATAAAATGTGCTATTCCAATAGAAGCATGATGAAGATGAAGCGTAAGGGTACTTATCCAAAGCGTTCCAAATTAGTTTTTAATGATAGAAACTAATCCTTGGTTTACCTTTGGTAGAATTCTAGTGTTATGTAGTTCTTTATAGGTTTCCGTGGGCGTTTTTGGCCACTTATTTTCTGACGGACTGTCTGCTCCTATAACATGAATATAAAAGAACCAAAAATTCCACCACATTCATTATTTTCTATCTTTATGAACACAAATACAATCTATTTCAATACTGTTCGGACACAAGCCTCGAATGGTGCATTTCAATTAGAAATACGTGAGCGGAACATTGCCGGTTGCCTACAGACATGATCAAAGCCATTATGCAATTAATTGAAGTAATCAACAGCACACTACCAGCTCTAGGTAGCTTGTATTTCAATTAAAGTAGCTTAGAACCCGGTAACATTAGCTTGAACTATTATTACGAGCTTCATGCAATTTCTTTGAAAGTTCGATGTTCGATGTACGATGTATAACAATAGCCATTTAGGTTAAAAAGTACAATAAGCGGAATTATAGTTCCTGCTTAAGTTTGTTCTTAGTGAATAATTCAAAAATGACATTAAATCGTGGGAGTATTCTCAATAAACTTAATGAGATTAATGTGCCTGCTTTTAGCAGCAATGGAGAAACGTATATATTTGCGAATTCTTGACATACTTACAAATGTGTGAAATCCATAACTCGCGTATTACCTCGAAATATTGTAAATAAAATATAATTTTCCTGATTTCAAAATATTTCTTTTCTCATTCATCTGGACCACTCTTACACCATGCGAAAAATTCACACGTTATTTTAATTCATTGAATAGTTTTTATAGTAATTTAGGTTAAATGTTGTGGTAAGTTATACATACTTATCTAAGGTGTTTTTACTTAGACTCACGTTTTCCTCAGAGGTAGCAAAGCATCTATGGTAGCCCTTTAGTAGGACTCTAAACTAGGTAAGACCATTAGTACACAAGGGCGAAGTGGCCATTTTTCATCTTTTTAAATATAAAAGTTATCATGGACAAAATAGGTACATGAAGTAGGGACAAAAATCACATAGTGGAATTATTCTTAATCAACACATGAGCACCAAGGCTTAGAAGGATTGCGGCGGAGCGTGCCTCGCCTCGGAAACATCACAACGGGAATAAACGGCTTAAACAAGGATTTTTTTTTATCATCCAGATTAGAGAGCATAATTCACCGCAACATAGAAGAAGAGTGGCCTGATAAAACAGTTTCATTCAACAAATGCATTCGTTTCATTATACAAAATCAGGTTATTTGTTTGTGGTTTCAGTACGGTTTCATGACTTGATCGTAGCTTATTAAAAATTAAAATAAAATGAAATATTAAAGTATCTACTATTAACAATATGCAAAATTAAAACATATCATCTTTAATTTCCATACAATGTAATAATTGTCCAATTCGACAAAAATATCTTCACACATCCAATAAGGCCGTCAACCCACAATTACGAAATGATTAACTTATGCATCCCCATGCAAATGAAACAGTTTTGTAACAACATACGAAACAATGAATAAGCTTGTCTTAAATATTTTTTTTTATTATATACATTTAACACATTCTTATTTGCAATGGATTAAGCAATTAATTACATTGAATAATTTTTTACTAAAAATGTTACCTATCTTTAATAAAAAATAGTTCATACATTTCAATAAAATATGATTATTTTAAGAAATGAAAAAATGTTAATGAATCTCGTCATAAAAATAAAAAGGTCAGATGCGGCGATGCGGTGTCACTAGAATTACTTCGTTCAGAGATCCGAAGATTGAGGGACGATTCGGGGATGAAAAGTGATACGATTGACAGCTCTCGACAGCGTTGGACGAAATTATTTCGAACTAGCTTACTGTCCCTGGTTTTCCTAGCGTAAACTATGATTTCATTGTGTTACTATCTTACTTCTTACTATCTACCAAAAGTTTGATAGAATGTTTGTTATTCTTTAACGCAATAATTACTCGTCGGATTTTGCTAAAATTTGGAATGGATAGTATATGACCTAGCTTAACACAGAATACTAATTATTGTTTAATTTTGATATACGTGACCAAAGTGGTGTCGCGGGAATAACCTAGTCTTCAATAATTTTAAAGTTCATATTGTTACAAATATTATCCCAATAAAAACTTTAGCTAAGTCAGACATATTTGCAATATGAACATCAAACAAAATTTATGTTTAACTTTTTTCGAATACCAACACAGTTCAAAATTAAATTGTAACATTAGCTTTGAAAACGTAATAATAATAGTTTTTTGTTGTACAGGGCCAAAAACAAAACTTAAATATAGAACGATAATCATTTCACCATGTCTTCAGCGACAACTAAGAGCGAAGGGACAACCTTAAAGAATGAACGTGTAGAACTTTCTGAAGCATACCACCGGACGGCAGCAGCGACAGCAAATTCTCTAAGCGACAGGCAGCAACGCTATATGTTCTGTCGACTTAGTTCGAGTTTATATCGCTTCCTCGTTACGACACTTTACGTTATTGCTCATACATTGCAAGGTACATTGCATGTACATGTTATCGTTTTCGGACATACTTTGCAATGTACTTTACAATGATTCATTTTGTAACGAAGTTTGCATACGAACACGTAAACAATGATTGTTTTAAGGAAACTTAATAAACTCGATACTAAGGGCAAAATACCAAATGGGAATTCGACAAAGCAGTGACGGACAGAGAAATACTTTGTAAAACAAATATCTAGTAACAATTTTGAAGAGGAAAATGAATGAGTTTATGAAACGTGAATTTTTAGCGTTACGTATCATGTTTATAGAAAATATTGTATTTTTAAGATGACTTAAAATTATGCGTGATAATTCATAGTTTTAATTAATGTAGAATATTTACTAGAATAGAGTTTTTATACCGAAAATTAAAATGGAATCACACGGAAGCCCAAACATCCCAAATACAGGAACGCTCGAAAATCATTCCCTCCCTCTGACGCAATTGAGTATTTTTTTTATAAGATTGAAGTAGCAAACGAGCAGTCCATCTGATAGTAACTGGTAACTACCGCCCAAGGCGCCTAATGACTTCCTATAGAACAGGGCTTCTATCTGAAGTCAATCACAGATACGTTGCTATGTTGCGCAATACTTATATAGTGTATTGATATGCAGTAGGTATATACAATTTTACTCTCAATATGCAAAGGAGCATCCACACTTGAAGGGGAGAAAACTCGTTAAAACTTTTTACCGAGAAAATGCACTGTGGTCGCTTCCATTACACTTTTAACAATCAAACTCAGTCTGTTTATAAGTCAAAGAAATAAAATATTTTTGAATTTCATTAAAAAGTTGAAATTACCTTTCAAAAGCATTTATTTTTTGTTTGAAAAACTTCATAAAAATGAATATTTTTCGCGTAAATTTTGTTTATTAGGACGGGTTGTTTTAATTATGTTATTTTGATGACTTTAATGTTATTTAAAGCGGTATTAATGATAGGTATTTCTTTAGTCTAGTAGATTTTTGAAACAATAGTATTGGTACTATTTCATACAATCCTAATAGCTTGGATTGCTTGGTTTCATCGTATTATGTAGGTATATCAATATTATTAATTTGTATCATTTACTTTTATTTCAAAAAATGTGTTCATAAATACGCATGTTTATATAAACGATCTTCTCGATTTTCTTGAAATCGTCGAAATTAATAGCACTTGTAATTACTGAGACTACTCGAAATTCTTGAAACCAGAGTCTACAAACAGTTTAAACAAGACACTCGGCGCTATTAAGGAATACTCGATAATGTAAAGAACCTTGCGAACAGTTTTCAAATTAATTAGAAGTAGGCATTGATTTTGGAAAGACGAAGTCACATTATATTTATCTAAATTGATATACAAATTAAAATAAAACATTTAACAAACAACGGCACTAGGTGTGGACCGTCAGCGTCAGTTTTAATGTACATTACAAAAGATTCGATTACAATAAGTAAAATTCATCCTCCAAATTTTTTTATATTTTGTTATCTTACACTACAGTAGTACATATTTAATATGCACAGTGTGTAACTATGAATATGATACGAAAGTTATATGAGCTAAAAGCTTACACAGAAACGTATACGACATTTTTGTCGGTCAAAATCTTACAAAATGCAAACAGATTTTTTTTTGATTACAAACAATATTTAGAACAAATTGCACATATGGATATCTATCAAAATTCTTGTACAAAACAAATTTATTTTCTAAACATAATATGACCTTTTCACCTTCTCAACAGTACATTAGTATAAAACAGTTACGAGTATGTTTAAAAAACCACAATATTCCATGAAGTTTGCAAAAGCAAGTTTCGTAATTAATTTATCGAACTTCGCTACGGAATCTATCAACAATTTATGGCGCGGATGAAAAGGCACTTGACTCGGTTCGGAAATACGATCGCGGGTTACTGAAAATGGAGAAGAGAGGCACTCGCAACGTGCCCATATCGGATCAGACATCGGATGCGTGCTTGGGAAATGAAAGCAACGTAGATATGCTATAAGTTTGGTAAGTAGATACTTTGGATATTGTATAAGAAAAAAAAGGCAGTTTTATAGTATGAATGTTTGCAACAATTCTGATACAAAGGATGTTAAAGTAACAATTTGTTTAGGATTTCATTTTTTGAAATACAGGTTGACGCTTAGTCAGAATATAACAATTTAAATTCTTACGTGTTAATGGCGATAGAGGCAGGTGAAAATATACATAAATACATAAATAACTCCGTCTTCTGTGCACAATATTTGGCGACCGTTCAGTCTATAGCACTTTCGCTTCTCCTGTAAGGTCCCGTGACCACCATAGGTATATAATAAATTTTATAGTCTTCTAGTATTCTTCTACAGCCTAAGCAAATTCAATTGTCAATTGATTTTACGTAATGGCCTTACAGTTCATCCACGCGCTGAAACAAATTTGATACCTTGATTTTTCAATTTTGGAACGCTTTACTTTTCTTCAGAAGATTCGATGAAAAACATCATTATGCCGGCGAATTGTCGCTGAGCGAAACCCGCTTTAGGCAAGACCTCATCGAACAAAATGCTAATTTGGAAGAAATCAATAGAGGAACGTTTTATAAGAACGCCGCCAAAATAACGACATTCAAGACCTGATAATAAATTTGTTATATCTTCTATTTGAGGTACGAATTCAATCAAAAAGTAAAAAATGCTTTTAGAAGAGCCCAATTAATAACAAAACAAGATATTTAAACATGACTCAAAATTTAGTAGTATTATTGAAAGTCATCAATTTAAAACTTGTCCTAAGGACAATTAAAATATTTTTCTAATCCCAAGATTTGAACATTTTTTGCTTAACTACAAAGAATGTTTACAATGACCTTATCGCATCAAAAAAAGGTCAAGATATAGCTATTATATTGCAAAGACTTTTAAATGTCATAAATTTCGTTAATTTTGGTGATAAATTATATTTTTAAAGTATAGTATATGTAATATGTATTACTGTAACTAATTACAATCATGGGTACTGTAATAGTACAGTTCAGTAAAGTAAAGAATAAAGAGTTATTATAACATTAATGTTATTCAATTTTTGTTGGTAGACAAATGGAGTCAATAAACTATCTAATTCTTGAAGAATGCACAAACACATCTTATGTGCTTTGGGACAAATTTAAATAATATTGAGAACAGGTCATTATTTTGTGTCTAAAATTATCATGATCATTAACCATTACTATTGAACTTACATCATTATTAATCAATTTCTTAAACAATTCTAAGCAACTTTCTTAACTTTGAGGACCACAAACAAAATTGCAAACTAATTACAAGCCACAGCTGGCAGTAACCACATCAATATGCTCGCACGCTTAAGAATTTAGCTGAAGTTTTAATCGTACTTTCGAAAGGTAGCTTCAAGTTCACGTTTTACGTGACTTCATTAATTACAACTATTAACTTGTTTCAGAAAGTGTAATTACTCAAGAAGCTACAACAATGTAGACGACGTAGATCTCGTCGGTATTTGACTAAATTCTCCTGGCTCCGACATTGTTTTGTGTAAAGGGAAAGCAACTGATTCTGTTCAGGTTCGCTGATCGATTTTGGTTTGAGCAATGAACAGATCAAACTTCAGCCTAAGATTAGTCAGAATAAAAAAATACACGACGAATAGGTAATGCTTTTCCTTGGAAAATCGGTTAAAAACAAATGAATGTGTTTATGCTTCTAATAACTTTTTCACGTAATAGAACCAGTGTAGTTCGACCAACGAGGTACTACCTCCAAACCTATTTCTAGCGTGAAGCAGTTCATGCGTTTCGTTAGAAGGCCGGGTCACTGATAATCGACTGCAGATAGAACCGCTGTTCTATATGAAGTCTCTTACAGATGTCCCTAGACGGTGGTAATCACATTCCATCAGATGGGCTGCATGCTCGTTTGCTAGTTCAATCTAATAAAAAAAACTTTTGTATCTAAATCTATACTTGTATTTTGATATTTGCGATAAAATAAAAAACACGCTTTCTACACTACATAGCCCCACACTAGGATTTTCTCCCGTGTCGTGAATGCCATGGGCATAAATAGGCGAATACACAAGCACTCAGACCCAGAACATAAATCTAAATCCATCATTCATATTTCATTCTGGCCGGGAATTGAACCCGGGATCCTCTGCGCGTCAAACCGGTATGATGACCGGTCTGCCACGCAGGTCGTCAAAAATATAACTTGAATTTACAACGTTGTCGAACAGTATCGTTTGATGGTGATTCGTCATAAACTAATTTTCTAACTCTAGTTTGATTTGCTGCTGACACAGTTTAAAATGTACAATAAAAACAAACGAATAAATCGGTTAGTACAAACGTGAACCAAATCCCTAAACAATGCACGAGCTGAACAGTAAATAAAACAATTACCAGAAATGTGAGTATCCGACAAATTGAAACGTTAAAAGTTAACAGTTTACTGAACGTGTTGTGAAATCTTTATTCAGATGTTTTTGTCCAAATTGTCATTAAACTTTGTTTCTCCACAACAGTTTTAAGTACCTATAGGTGTATTGGACACGTGTAATATTTCCTATACAATTGATAGAAGTAACAAACTGTTTCTTTATGATATTAAATGTTCAATGCACTATATCAGCATCTATTTGCTGCTGAAAATAAGGTATGACAGTGATGTGAGAACATCGGTTTAGAAACTTCTAGAACTAGTAGTTTTGTTTAGTGAATAACTAAGTACTGCTAGCAAAATTTTTCCGCATAGTTTTAAAGGCGGCATATGAATTTGATGCCTATGACTATGCCATGCTCTCAGAAATCAGATAAGTAACTTTTAAAAGTTACTAATCTGATTTCTCTCTTATGCGAGGATATATAAAATTCTAAAATATTTTATAAGTGATTTTTTATAATTATGAGTTTTTAAATATTGCATTAAAATATTCACAATCTTGAAGATGGTTAAAATGCATATTCTTAATTTCCACGATAATTACTAACAGATATTATTTTAAATATCTTGAAGCAGAATATACAGGAAATTTTATTTTTATTTGATTTCTTACGTTCTGATTGTCACTATATTAAATTTCTGGTATCCTATGTTTGATTATTTGGCTGCTCATGTAGATATTATACTTCATTAGATTTACATACCATCTCTTGTAGACTACCCATACATTTGTCCGTGTGCATAACATATCAACCCCCAACACAATCAATAATATACACATAAAATTTTCTGAAATATGTCAGTACCATGCGCACGTATCTCTGGAATAGACTTATCTATGAGGCGCGATGACAGCTGCCGCAAACGCAAATATAACTACAAAAGCGACCGACATGGGAACAAACATATGAGCCAGCAATCATCTGACTCGGATTATGTTGAGATCTCTGACAATGTGTTCTCTTGATCACGTAATGATGAGGTTAAGAGATATTAGAAGAGAAGATAAAGAGATAGTAAACTGTATTCGCACTAAAATTGAAATAGAAACACAATTAAATAACTATTATTTTAACAACATAATGAAAGGGAAATTTCTGCTAATTACTTAATAAGTTTTCATAAGATAAATAAACTCGATATTTGGATTATGTTAACTGCTCAAGTCGACTGTGATGCGCGTTTATCCGAGAGAAACAGTCACTTGGCTGTAACCATCGATGTAGCTTAAATTTCATCTTTCGCTACAATTTACAGTATCATTCAGTGATGCCAAAGAAATAATGATCAAAGGAAAAGTATGGCCCTTGAGTTACACGTGCGAATATCAAGGAAAATAAAAGAAAGTAACACAACCTAAACGCTACCTCCAAGCGGCTAATTGGTGGGCAATTAGAAGTCGTGTAGCGGTATCGATTTGCCGTTTACTGTTTTTCTTAGATATTTTATTCCCTCTTTTATAGGATAAGTCGTTAGGTGGCTACATGAGATCAAAACGAAATCAAACATGAATACGCAAAAGAAATAGCAATATAAACTACAATTTACTATTTGTAACACAGAAATAGCAAACGAGCATGCAGACCAAGGGGTGGCAAGAAGTAATAGATTCCAAATTATTATAGAACTTGGGTACTAGCTGGAGTTGACCACACATACGTAACCTGTTCTGAGGTTTCAGAAGAGTTGAGCGGCCTCAAATAATAATAAATTATTTATTGTTAAATAATTATATATTAAAATGATTATTATTTATAGTAGGTATTGCATTTTTTGTCTGTTTTATATTCAACATTTACAACGTTTAGGTAAACCCTGAATTTTCATAAGTAGTATTTTAATAAATTGTTTTGTTTTGTGTCGGATATCGATAGTATATACCATTAATATTACTTTTCATTTTGTCCATTAAAAACTTCACAAAATAGAATACGTTAGTAATTTTTAAATGCAATTATAAAATGAAACTTATATCACCATCCGACACAGAACAAACCGATTTATAAAAATACTTATT
>DWNE01010640.1:0-10233 GCA_018249875.1 Cecropterus toxeus
TTTCTCAATTTAAGTTTCGGTTGAAGTTTCAAAATACTTCACCTGCTTGCCTGAAACAATGTCTCGGCTTGCACAATATGTCATTAACTCTCCGGCTACTATATGAAATACAAAAATCGGTCAAGTGCGAGTCGGACTCGCGCACGAAGGGTTCCGCACCAATATTGAGCAATATTGAGCAAAAAACACGATGATATTATATACGAAACCGATTATTACGGGTCGGGATGTTTATTGTATGGAGGATATATTTAATTTTTAGAATTTATTGTTATAGCGGCAATGGAAATACATCATTTGTGAAAATTTCAGCTTTCTAGCTATCACGGTTTATAAGATACAGCCTGGAGACCGACACACGGACAGACAGCAGAGTCTTAGTAATAGGGTCCCGTTTTACCCTTTGGGTACGGAACCCAAAAAAAGATGTTCATAAACTACAGTAACAAAACTCTCTCGAGGGCCACGAAAAATTCGCGCAAGCGTCATTGCTGTACTTCAAAAACAAATAGCTATTTGACTTGAATAATGACACAACATAAAACACAAATTTTACAGAAGAGCTAGGTAATAAACGAAGCTTTTTGTTTTCTTTTTTTCGTGAGTGAATTTAAATATTTAAAAAAGACCATAACCAAAGTTGAGTTAGAACACGAAGATTTCAATTCTATAATAGTGTAATATGGATAAAATTGTAGCTTTAACTTAAAATTGAAGAATTTTTAGCATTGTGCGGTTATTTTTACAAAGGTTTTTGGTTGGTTTTTATTAAATGGTTCTAATATTATAAGGAATTGATATTGTTATATATGTTGTACCTATACGTTAGAAAAAAAATGTTAAATTTCACTCAACGTTGGCGATTGCGCGTTTCGTGGCCGATTTCAGTCAATGAGATAAGGATACCGCATTGCCGTCAAACTACTAGCCCTCTGTTCCCGTGAATATTGTCGGAGAATTATCTGTTTTAAAAAAATATTCTTTACTAGATGTGAATATTATTTACTTTGTCCTAAGAACATCCAACCGCTGACTTACATGATGTCAATAAATCATTGAAGTCATGTTTTTTATAAAATTAAAGTATGTAACATATAAGATAATGTTTTAAATTACCGTACAAATAAATAAATTTACAATCATTTTTTAATGGAACTTACATCGGCTAGCAAATAAGTTTGGCAATCCAGTGAAGTAGCCGTAGCTGTCTTGGGTTAATTTCCACGGGGCAGCGATTTGGCTTATTAATTTAATTTTGAATCAAGTGACGATAAGATTGTCAATTTAGTTAAATGAACAAAAAATATTCGCAACAAACTACGTATAAAACACTTGAGAACTAAGATGGTTGCCTCATACGTTAGTGGACCGGTGTATATACTCTTATCGCAGATCTGCTTCACACAAAAAAATGGTGTGGCGGTGATACCTCCCCGGTTGGACTATACTGGTACCTTATGCGCAAACTTATGCGCATTTTAACCCCTCACAACGGACTAACCTCAGTAGGAATTTAAAGAAGGGTCACGAAAAACGACTGTGTGTTAGCGCCTAAAATAACAAGAGTGTTTTCGTTCCAAACCGCATTGGTTCAAGTTTTACCGGAACCATAACATTATGGCCGCGATGATGAAACATTGCTAGACTTGGACTTATACCATAGATGATGAAGAAGATAGACTCCTGATAGTTATTTTATCTTATAAAGCTATTGACACAGATCTTTAACAGATGGATTTAGAAGGCGAAACCTTGCATAGGATTTGCTTATATATCTTATTTAATAATAAATAACTCGATTGAGTTTGCTTTTAATTGATCCCTTAAAATAGCTAAATCGGTTTAGACTATTACGACGCATTTATCTAAAATACTACTGAAAAACATTGAACTGATTTTTCACAAAAATAAGACACCCATTAAGTATAATATCTGCTACTTTTTAGCCACAAACGTTTGGGTTGTACCCACAAGCACGCATACATAAGAAAAATCACTTCAGCAAAATCACATGATTTGATTGAGTCTTTGCTGTGATTGTAAATCAGTTTCCTTGTATTCAATTCAGTTATTTGGAATAATAGAGTGGTATCGGGATTCAAATCCGTGTTAGTGTTTTGCAGAATCACTTCTGGATCAGTTAACGGCGCGGTCGCAAGTGAATTATCGTCAATGATTGACGCCGGACTGCACTGATTGGCTATTAGGTTTAGTGACAATTACAATCTTGCGCTTTATTTGTGACTAACCAATCGATTAATGGTATCCAATAAACGTGTTCTAAGGTAAAACGCCTCATATTGGTAGCTTTGTAAAGTAGAACCAGTGAACAATTCAACCTTAGAATTTAAGTACCTGAGATAGATTTTGTTTACTAAGCACACTTACACGAGGTATTCCTTCCTGGTCTAATGACGATACACGTGGTGAAGCGGTCACCTTGCCGGTCTCACAAGCAGAGGGTCCCGCGTTCGATTCCCTGCCAGATAGGCATCTGAATGATGAGTTTAGATTTCTGTTCTGGGTTCTGGGTGTTTGTGTATTCGTCTTTGTGTGTCCATGGCACCCACGACACGGGAGAAAATCCTTGTGTGGAGATATGAGTGTAGAAAGCGTTTAGTTTAGTTTATATATTTATAGTCAATTTTTAAAAAGAGGTCACTGCCATCCATGGAAATTGGACGCCTCTAACGAAAGTGTACCGGAAACCATACCCTTACACCGAAACACAAGAACTGTTTCCCTCTAGAAATAGGCGTGAATAAAATTAATTGTACAAACAATTAATTAGCTAACGAGAATCATACTAAACTAAAATTCTAAGGACTAAACTTAAATTAAAATATGTCGCCTGATTTACTTTACACTCTATGTACTAAGAACATAACATAGTTTTAAATTATAATCTGTAATGAACATATTGTATTACAATAATGAATGCTATCTACAGAGTAATCAGGCATATAACATCCCAAAGTGGCCATACCGTTGACATATAAGCCATCGACACCGCAGTCCCTGGAGGGTGGAACTAATCTTTCCCAGTTAACACTCCGCTCTCTCGGGAATCGGCATAATGACTTATTGCTTCCGTCCACTAAGCAACACAACGTTATGTAATAGAACTATACCTAAAGGTTTCATGGTATATGATTGGTTTATAATAATACTAGATTACTCTGTGGTTGCCGGCTCACTTATATATGAGACGACCATCTTAGTCCTCGGGAGTAGAAACGCATGCGTGATCGACTTCAGATAGAACCCTTGTTCTATGTAAAGCTGCTTACAGATGTCCATCACTTACCATTAGGTGGACAGCCCTCGTTTGCTAATTATTTTTTTATAAAAAAAATCCCGTGGCTTCAAATTGAAGCCCTTATATAAATATCAATATGCTTCGTGAGCTAAAGATACTTGATTTCGTGCAACTTACTGCACGGGTCTGTGACGTACTTCTGGACAGATCATCATAAAAAAAAGACTTAAAAGAGCCACACTTTTTTGTTACCAACAATAAATAGTTTATTTATGTGTTCGTATTATTGCTTGTGGGATTAGAGTCGCAGGTTGCCGACCCCTGATCTAGAGTGAGCCTAAAAACAAATATCATAAAAAGATGGTACATAAATATAAGTAACTGAACATAACGATTTATCAGTAATGGCAGGTGGATAGCATACCTGACCGGGAACTGACCGCATTGAATGTAAGTAGGTCATCGATATCTCTGGACATTACCGAGGACTGCTCATATACCGAGATAGGGGATGATATTGTATTAAAGATCCGTTTGGCAAGTCGTTCTACGGATTAGGAGATCATCATCCATATCATCAGAAAGATGATGGCTTAAAGCATCATTAGGGTTGAATCTAGTACATAAAATATAAATATATATATAATGTATCTGACAAATAGATAACCTTTCCTTTGGTATGTCGCTTTCACCTGATGGCAAGCGGTGACTGCCGCCCACGGACATCTGTAAGCATCTGTATATAAAACAGGGGTTCTATGTAAAGTCGATCACAGATGCGTTGCTATTTTCGAGGAATAAGATGATTGCTTCATATATAAGTGTGCAGGCAATCACACCCTTCCACCGAAATGCAAGAACGGCTTCATGCTAGATATGTACGACGACGGTACCTCCCCGGGCGAACTACACTGGTTCATATGATAAACTTCAATATTACAACAAAAACACATTGAAAAAGGTGTATTACCAACATCAAAAAACACCGGTATAACCTCATAAATATAATCAACCTTATTACATACTAAATCGGAATGTGTGGCGATAATTCATAACATCTCACGCGTCGTTCCAGCCACCTTAGACTTTTATTATGATTAAACGCCGGCGCACAATATGCTTGACATTTTCTGCGGCGTTTTTCTTAAGAAAATGATGAAGAAAATTGCTCTTTAACCAACTGGGGATAGTGTGCTGAAATATAGTAATAACGCAGTTGATAAATGCTGAAAGAAAAAGGGGCTTGTTGTTCACTTAACTTTTGCGAGGGAACTATGTAGTTTATTGCTTATGGTTTCATGTACATATAGAACAGGGGTTCTATCTCAAGGGTTAATGGAACGATTAAAATGTTTGTTTGTGTATTCTTTTAATTAATACCCATGTCAGTCATGACAGATACCCAAATAAAGTCATTATCTATTGGGTCATATAGTCATGCAGCGTATTTTGCCAAACACGTTTAGTCAAATGTAAGGCAACATACTGGAGCTAGCCTTCCATTGCCCATGAAATTAACAAGGTGGTTAAAAAATACAAAATATTACAAAGAAAAAGACAAATCCGCTGAGCTTCTTGCCGGATCTTCTCAGTTGAGGTCATTTTCCGATCCGGTGGTAGTGGAAGAAAAAATACTGTAAATGACAATTTGTAAGTGCCCCCGTAGAACAATACAAAATAAAGATATGTGATTTCATTTCATTTCATGTTAGTAAAAAGTCTAGGTCCCCCTTTGGCTATTTACAGGCACCATTTTTTTTAATTGTATACCCTATATCACTGTTCAAACTGAAACGATTCAGATGATGTGCCACAATCCATGTGATACATACGCTTTAAAAATATTACCCTCCTTCTAACGGACTCCGATAAGAAGTGCTCTTATTCTGCCGTTTCTTGGTTCCATTACAAAAAAAAAAACTAAAATAAGTGCTTGTGACGAACATTATCTTGACGTAAACAAAGACGTGCAGAGCCGCTAACAATTTTTCACCATAAATTGAGTGTGTAGGAAATTCTGCCAATCTTCCAGACATGCAGGCAGTTGACGGCAACTCCGAGGCTAATATTGTTTCATATTGAAATTTGCGCAGTAATTTTGCAAGAAAATGGGCGAACAGAAAATAGGCTTGATAGATTGGAAAAATATATAGATAAGAACATATTATCTGTCAATCATCTATTGGCCTATTGCTGAAAGTTGGTCTTCCTTATTTTTTCCTTTCTTAATAATTTATGGTAATTGTGGTCTATTCTTGCTATTTGGAGTGATTTTATATTTTCTACATCAAGAGTTACATTAATTTTCGCTACCTGCTTATCATCAACTAAGTTAGACTAGAGTTCAACTTTTTAATGAAGCATGCAGTCCACCTGATTGTTAGTGGCTACTGCCGCCCATAGACACGAGTAATCAAGCACAAATAAGATTAGTCTTACCTAGATTGGCCACAGATGCGTTGTTACTCCTGAAGACTAAGTTTTAATGCATCGCATAAATATGTCTCTCTCACTACGTCATTCACACCAGATCATAGCAACGATTGATAATGCGGTTATTAGGCAGAGATCGGTGTACCGTGGTGCTGCCGGAGTCGAATCTCTAGACTTCAAGTATCTTACTACCTTTTAAGTCTAGTCTAAACTAGTCGTTCTCTTAATTATTTATTTATAGTTGCTATAAAACTACCTTATTCTTGTCGATTCCTTAAGACGTCACCGACGCATTTCCTGTTCTTGTTTACGGTGACATTTTTTTGATCACCAACAGATTTTATATAAAATTTGTTACAGGGAAGTAGATGGAGTAGAATTAATGACATTAAATATATTGCGAGCTATCAAAGGCCTATGATCTGCAATGTCTTCACAAGTCAGAGACCTATCGTACCTAAAGTTGGTGATCCAAATACTGAATGTATCAAAGATAGAAAAGTTAATTATTTATTTGACGAACCCAAACACGTCTCAATGAGGGAGACAAAGTTCGCGCACTACTCAAGCACACTTAAACCTTTAACAGGTATTTAACTACGAAGGAACCTAGTTTAATTGTTTAGCGAGCTCTATTTTAGTTAGGTTGTCAGTATAATGACTATTTAGAAAGATTACAGTAGTTAGCTCTTGAAAGTTTATCTTTTGAGACAATTTGCATTTATTAAAGCCGGACCTAATTTTAAATTTTACTTGTAGATCTAGTGTTGTACCTCTAGGCTCCGTTTCAAAATTTCGAGCTAGATTGAGATTGCGACAGATGTATAATTTGTCAGAAAAATACAAAAAAATATACCTAAAAATTTATACGGCTACACACTTTTTTGTCTGTTGTAAGTTCCATTGACATACAAAGACGAATTTGCAAACACCCAGACCCAGAACAGAAATCAAAATTTATGATTCAGATATGTATCTGACCGAAGATCGAAGCCGACACCATATGCATGTTAAACCGGGATGATGTCATTAGTCTAAATCCGTTTCTTTTAACGTGATTATATGAGATTTATTTTATACAATCTAAGGAAAATACTGTCAGCTTGTCGTCAAAGAAATATCTAAAAGATTGGCACAATTTCCTATACTCTCAACTCATGCATAGGAAATTTCTAAGCGCTTCTCGTCACGAATTTGCTTACGCTATTTCCTGACAGATTTATAATTCAAGAGGTGGAAGGTTTCTTTTATCTATTTTAATGAAGGAATTAGATTGGATTAAAATGGCTGCAATCATATAGCTACTTTATTTATTCTGACAATTATTGCTTCGACCCGGCCAGCAGACTATACGCCATCGGCATCGACTATACTATAAGCCATCTAGCAGTGTGGTCTGAAAGCAAAGTTTTTTTTTATAATATGGAGGTAGCAAACGAACATGCAGCCCATCTGATGGTGAATAGCCAGTGCAGACAATTGACAGCTGTAATTAACCAGTGTAGTTCGACCTGGGCATACTATTACCACTTAATTCTAACGTGAAGCAGTTTTTGCTTCGTTGGAAGGGTGTGGTTGCTGGATCAATTAAATATGAGGCGACAATCTCAGTGTTCGAGCAACGCACCTGTGATCGACTTCAGATAGAACTTCTGTTCTATACATATGAAGTTTCTTACAGTTGTCGAGAGGCGGCAGTAATCACTTACCATCACACTGCATGCAACGAGCATGCAGTGTGATGGTAAGTGGTTACTGCTACTTCAATCTGAACTTAAAACAAAATTTCGGAATGGTTTGGATAAGTATGTCTCCCTTAGCAAACATTTCAGACTAGAATCCACCAGCGTACTACTCTGCTGTTTTTAGGCGAAATACGTGTGGTGGTGGTATTTCCAGGCTCCAACCACGAGTCCTACCACCTTCGAACTATTTTTTCCTGGGTGTAAATATTATCTTTATGCATTATGTCTAGTCTTGAATTTCATTCATACATACATTATTATTAAACCAGTTAAAGGGAACATTTTAACGTGAAATGAATCAATATTTGATTTAATGACACGCATCATAAAATTATATAATTAAATCACGCGTCAAATAGGGACAAAGGTTATTTAAATTTTAGCTTAATTACAGTTCGGCAAATGCATCCATATGTACATATTATTAAAAACCAAAAAATATATATTTGAAATAAATACAAGAAATCTGTTAAAAATGGTCCCAAAGACTTTACAATCCCTAATGATTAAGTTGAAACACCTCGTATAAATGTTCTTTTCCTATTTAACTTTGACATCGCTATTGTATATTTAAAGTAACGTTGCTATTGTAGGTTTTTTTATTTATAGTATGTTATAATTCCAAAAGATAGTAAGTGGCTACTACCAAATGCTAATGCTGCTGAAAGTACATACCCAAATACGTACATGATACATACATACAAACGTACAGTCAGTCAAAATACTAAGCCTTTCTTTTTCGTTGCTATCGGCTAGTAAAAATACATTCGTTTCAGGACGCACTGAGGCTTGCCTTGTGAATGTTGCCAAATTCTGACCGTTAGTATTTTTAGTTAAAAAATTTGTCAAGCGGTCGAACAATGTCGATCGCCGGCCTCACAGGTGAGTACACTGCTGGACAAAATTAGAGCAAACTATTAGAATAAACTATTTATTACTAGCTTAAGTCCCGAAGGAAGTACAGGTAGGTACCTGTACTTCCTTCGGGACATAAAAATCGGCCGAATGCGAGTCTGGCTCGCGCAGCCAGGGTTCCGTGCCGATAAAAATGAAAAAAAAAAAACACGTTCGTTGTATGGGAGCTTACCTTTAACATTGGTTTCATTACGTTTTTAGTTATTTTTTGTGATAGCGGCAACATAAATACATAATCTGTGAAAATGTCAACTGTCTAGCTATCACGGTTCATGAGATACAGCTGGGTGATAGACAGACGGACAGACAGACGGCGAAATCTTAGTAATAGGTTACGTTTTTACCCTTTGGACACGGATTTCTAAAAATAGTCGTAATTAGTGGTAAGTCATAGTAGTAAGTCGTAATATCGAAATTAAAAGTAGTCAGTTAGATGTCCTGGTAAATAGCCATGTAAAATTTTATGTAAAATGGATCAGTGGTTCTTGCATGATTGAGTAGCAAACAGACACACACCATCCCAGACTTAGTATAGATTGACGAAACTTAATCAACCAACATTTAACATATTACTGCACAATTTTTACTAAGCAAAATTTAGGAATCAATTTTTTTAATACTGTACTTTCATTAATGGTGTACAAAATATAAGTACCTACTCACTATAAGCGGCTTTTTGCTATAAACTTTCAGAAAAAAATACCAGAATTTTGTTTTTATTCTTCATCTAATCTAATTAGTGCTGCCTAAGTAGACTTACAATTTATTGCTTAACTTCCATATTATTTTCAACTAAACTTTATTACTTTATCTTATCTTACATTAATCGACTTATCTTGTAAATGTATTATGAAGTCATTGTCCTTCATAATATTTTTGTTTTATTTTGCTTAAAATACCTAAATTGCTGAACGCAGTTATTAAAAGCACTAAATATGAAATACTATTGTCTTATTTTATTATACTTTACAGTGTTAAGTGTACATATTAAAGTGAAACCTAGTTCACGCACCTATTTCTAGCGTGAAGCAGTTCTTGCGTTTCTGTGGAACGGTGTGGTTGCCAAGTCACTTTTATATGAGGCGACCATCTCAGTCCTCGAAAGTAGCAACGAATCTGTGGTCGACTTCATATAGAACCCCTGTTCGATAGGAAGTTGCTTATAAATTTCCAAGGGCGGCAGTAACCACTTACCATCAGGTGGGCCGCTTGCTCGTTTCCTACTTAATATTAATAAAAAAGGTGACCTATAACTTATTTCTAAACTTCCACATTATTTTCAACTAACCTTTATTGCTTTATCTTAGTTATCTCGTGAATGGCTGAATATAATAATGGATACATTGTCCTTAATAATATATTTTTGTTTTATTTTGCTAATAAAACTCAATTGCAATAGTAGTTGCTAAATTCAATTAATAAATAGCACTAAATATGAAATAGTGTTGTCTTATTGTATTATACTTTCGTGTGTAGTAAGTGTATTTATATTAAACCTAAACCTAGTATAAAAATCCACTTATTTAGTTTATACTTTCTCATGTCTCGAAGTAAAGCCAGGAATGTTTGCTCTCTTTGCTATAGTGTAAAAATATTAGGAGAGAAACAGTAGTGCTCTTTGATTCACGGTGTTTTGACCGCGCTGCACGTACAAACGCAAACTGTTATTCTAAGAACTGTGTAGTTTGTTGTTAGTTTTAAATATAACAAAAAGGACTTGAAAGTATTATGTCATTTTCAATCAATGTTGTTGTAATCCCGTCCCTGTAGTTCCAGGGTAGAATAGTGCCTGTCATAAGAGGCGACTAAAAGGGGACTTCCGGGGTTGCTCGAGCTCGAACCGTATAGCCAGGCGCCCCTGGGAAGGACGGCTATGTGTGT
>DWNE01010641.1:0-10232 GCA_018249875.1 Cecropterus toxeus
GTTGCTTACAAATGTCCATGGGTGGTAGTAACCACTTACCATCAGGTGGGCTGCTTGCTCGTTTGCTACTTCATATTAATTAATTTTGTATAAGTAATAATTCTACAAATTTAGGCTACTTTCTTCGGCTACACCTACTTGACAAAAGATGGCGCTACAATCATGCTTAAGAGATCTTGTAAATATTTCATAATTTAAAATAAAATAAATAAAAATAGGTGTGGCGGTGGTACTTCCCCGGTCGATCTACATTGATTCGACCACCTAGCAAACACTTAGTCTTAAACTTGTAGTTTTACGGAACGATGGAATTACTGTAGAAAGTGTATATAAGATTATTTGAGACACGCGTGGCGGAGCGGTTACCGTACTGATCTGACACGCAATGGATCCCAGGTTGATCCCCGGCCAGAGAGAAATGTCAATGATGAGTTTAGTTCTGGGTCTAAGTGTTTGTGTATTCGTCTTTGTGTGTCCATGACACTACACAGAAGAAAATCCTACTGATGGGCTATGAGTGTAGAATGCGTTTTTTTAATAAATAATAATTATTTTTTGAGTTTTATAGCTTAAGTACGATTTTACATGAGTTCAGTCTAAAGTGTACAAAAGTATAGTGGTCAATTTTCTACTATAAATTTCGTATCGTGGTTACCAATGTCTTTTATATTAAAGAAATTGATGTGAGACTCCACATAAGTGGCCATTTTCACCGCGAATGGAGTAGAAAGCTTCCGTCGACCCTTTTGCGATTGCTGAGGCGAAATAAGTATTCCCTTTTTAAAATGTCCTGTTAACCCCGGTTCTTTTTAAAATTGTGACCTAAAGAGAACATTATAAAATGATTTCTGTATTTTTGAACGTTTTGAAGAAAAATGTCAGTGTCTAAAATGAATAAACATCAGGTCTACATAGAATATGATTAGAGGTCTTGTTTAAGCCATTATGGTAATTTTATTTTATTTTATTGTTATCTTTCTAATATTACGTAATTGCTTGGCCTGGAAGTCCAAGGCTCTAACTAAATAAAAAATAAGTTTAGGTAATTAAGTTAGTTTATGTTACATTTTTAATATTTAAAGCTAAAAGAACTACCCAATATTTTTAGTTTACTCATTCTCCTAATGGATGTGATTGTATTAATGTATGTAATGTATTAATAATCATTAGTGTAATTATCATTAGTCTGCGAATTTAGATCTTCGATTTGAAGGGACCTTATCATTTTATGGTTTGTAATCGTTGCATGAAAAATGAATGATAGCATAATAATCGTTCTGGAAATTAATGTGTTGAATTAAAAACTGCATGTGTTTCTTTCCAATTGTCTATGGAGGAAAGGCAATTATATATTGTTTAAATAGAGTGTTATTTTATTATACATAACACTAATAATATTGTTAATATTAAGTACAATATTATTCATTACAATAATAATTAGGAGAGAACCCGATCAATTTCGCACGACAGTGCCGCCGGAGCGAGCGGCTTGTGCATTTAATTTGGTCTCAGCCTGTAATGAGGGTGAGAAGTGCATATTTCATAGCGAGCGGGCCTTGCGGGCGTTAAGTGGGGTATTTTATTGGCTTATTATACAATATTCTAAGCTAAAAATCGTGGAAAGAGTACGTTTTTAATTGGGCAGCCAGTTCGCGTGCTCGTGACGTTTGGTTATTCATAGCTCCAGTCGACGCGTCGTCGTTTATTCACTTTAGTTCACTTGAAATATTAACATTAAAAGGATTTATAGATTTTGGGGAATCGCTTTAAATATCTCTTCTATTAACGAGCGTGGAAACCATGTCGATTTTAGAATGCGGTATTATGAGTGTATACTGATTTTGAGGTAATCAATATACAGCATCAGAATGTTAATGCAGACAGAAATGAAAAATTATAGATTAGGAAAAATATGTCCTTAAATTTTTGCTTTATTTTAAATAAAATTAGATAAAAAGCAAAACATTATTTATCAAAGTAAAAAGTAATTGGTACATATTCTTTGCAGCTACGAATTCCCCTACATTACTATTTCGGTACAAATTACCTTATTTATTAGAGTAATAATAACTAAAGTCACTAATTAAATTTTCTTAGAATATTTTGAATCTTGGTAATTTTAAATTACTGCGTTTTTAATTGAGCAGCGAATCTGCGTGGCTGTGACGGCGGATTATTCATAGCAACTTCAGAGCCAAGCTTTGTCGTCCTTTTTCAGTTTTACTTCACGTAATTGTTCATTATGTTAGAAACTTAAATAACAAGGCCAGAAAAATGATGTTACCTTTTACGATAAATAACCGTAATAATACCTTAGAAACTACATAATAAGACTGTTAAAAACATTAAAATAATAAAATGCGACTGTTTAAAACGTTTTTTTTGTTCATAATGATAATTATATATTACATTTAAAGCTTATATGAGTTTTTGTGAAAATGGACAAGTAAAAGTAATGTAATATATGTATATATTTTTAGACTGGACTATTTACTAGCTTTCATGTGATATCCATATTGTCGCAAAAGTAAAAAAATCGTCCCTCCCCCCTTTTTCCTCTATTGCCAGGTGCCATTTTTTTAAATATAGCTATGTCACTTTCCAAACTGAGACGATTCTAATGGCGTCAGAAATCACAATCCTTCAAGCCGTTTGGGCTGTAGCGCGTGCCAAAGAAACGGAAACTTTCATACAAACAAGCATATATAAATACATACATACGTACACACATATACACACACATACAAATATGTACACATATACGAAGAACACTACCCTCTTTCTGATGCAGTCGGGTAAAAAAGGTTAACGCTACACTGAAATAGATTTAGCAGAGGCGCTATTTAAAAGCTCTACAACTTTAAAAAACTTATAACTAAGTTGGCAGCTTCCTTTTTAAGGGCACGGCAAGCTAGAAGTACTTATAAATTACATTTTGTTTTACAAAAAAAGCGAGTATACAGTCCAACTGATGGTTAGTGATGTTTGTCGCCCATGGACGCCTGTAACCAACGGAACACAGAACAGGGATACAACCTGAAGTCACTTACAGCTGCCATTCGTGAGGATTAACATGGTCGTGTCGAAAAATAAAGTCAACCGGATCTACAACCTGCATGAACTTCTTCACGCTAAAAATAGTTAAACTGTAACGGTGGTGCCTTCTCGATCAAACCCTAGTAGTTCTTGCGAAACGAATTCTTATTATAATAACATCGTTGAAATATTATAAGAAAACGAAATATTAAATTAGATAGGAAATACAACTGACACAAATACTTGAATTAGGCTTAAGATAAAGTAGATGCATTACGATACTGTGTTGGCTTAAGTAAATAATCTACTCGGATAGAATATGCGTCGTTGATATTCATATCATTTCGCGCAATATTTCAAACACCACGATCCAGTATGGCGGGCTAATTTAACGTTCCGAGCCAGTGAGCTACAGCAGTTGTGGGGCTAGCAGGGGTAGTGTTCGAAAGCGTAATCGTACGGCGATGCACACTAAACGTATAGCCGATAAGTTATGTAAGAGTAAGATATCGATAAGATTGTCAAGCATGGTACTTAGATAAAGTGATAATCATCACAATATCAATCGAGTAATATATCGTAGTGATCTGTTTTAGGGAACATTTTAATATGATGATTTCAAATTGAATATATACGAAGATATATTATGTTGTACAATTAAGTAAAAAATTAAACAACAGTAAAATAAATGTAAAGTTGAGAAATAAAATACTGGAAGATACGAGTTAAAATTTTCTTTCTGTATAAGAAGACGAACATTAAACACATTAAATGTACTAAATATATGTTATGTACATTGCTTTTTTCGGTATTAAATTACAAATATAAGTAAGAATTTATGTTAAAAGTTAGTATAATATTATGTTTTAGTCTCAATCGAATGTCTAGCGAAACGATCTACATTTGCGCGTGGTATATCGCTTCTGCTTACCCCACCGAATTTAAACATTTCTTCTAGAAACCGCGAGAGGGCGTACCGAATCTATTTCACGCACATTACGCTCCTGACTTATGAGTTATTACCGCTGTAAAACTCAGCACATATCAGTCCATTTACTCGCATTTTTAATAATTTAGCCGCAACGTTTTTGGTTTTTTTGTTTGTATTGTGCTTTGAAGTACTGATGCCTTCGTGTTTTTGGAATAAAATTTGTGATATAAATATGTTAGAGTAAGACTTACTTAATAATAATAAGGTTTTATTTACGAAATAAGTTCTAGATCTTCTGTCAGTGATATTGATAGATCTATCAGTGATGGAACATTATTAGTTTGCCATGGCTTTCGGAACCCATTTTTTCCGCGAGGAATATTCATGGGTTGTTCTCGGCCACGAGGGCAGCTAAGAGGATATGCTTGACTCGTCCGGGCCCATCTCTGGTCGGCATGGAGCTGGAGTTTCCTCCATTCTATCTTCTCAGAACCCAATGACTCTTCACGTCTATGTAGGAATAGAACTACTTTACTGATAGTAAATATATTTCTTTCAAGTAAATATTACAGTATTAACAGGGTGTAGAAAGGGGTGTTATCACCGCTACGCTTATATCTCGCGTGGAGCAGTTTTATTGTATAGATAGGAGAATGTGCAAGCCGGCTGACTTACATATAACGCATTACCGTCTTCGTTGGTAAATCACGTTTCTCACTCATATTACACTTTTGAAGCCAGAACACATTGTGACCATCCCCAGGAAAGGCTCTGATCTTATCTAATTGTCCATGAAAGGCAGGAGCCACTTACTATCAGGTGCACTGCATGCTCCTTTGCTACTTAAATATATAGCATTTAATAAAAAAAAAAGATAATCTTATAACAGGTCACAGATTTCCACGGGCTGAATGGCAACTTCCTAAGGTGGACTGCATGTTAGTTTCCTACTTTTATATAGTAAAAAAATAAAGTAAAAACGTCGTAACAAAAAATTTCAAACAACTTCGTAACAAAAAACATGATTTTCTATTTTCCTCATGGCATTTCCAACATGGCCTCAAATCCGGTCCAAGTCTAGACATGAAAACAATTTGTTAAAAAATCAATTTGTAAACGAAACATCTTTTTATCAGCGAGTGAAATGAATTAAGGATGCTTCGAGCAGATTAGTCAATGTCATGCCGTATTTTTGTCGGAAGCACTCGATATTCGTGTGTATTCGAGTGTACCTATCCCCACTTTGACCTGTTAGTTAGGGTTCAATGGATACAAGGAGCCAACCTCACTATGGGGTTTTTGACACTCGATATGTTTTTACACATTTGCATCTTGTGCACTTTTTGAGGAACCGATAAAGTTGAAGTACCTTGCGCTGTTTCATATTTGTCCCCTAAGTTTGGTACTAAATGTTTATGAAATGGAAGAAGAAAACAGTTAAACTAATTTAGATACAGTGTATACCTTTTATGTAATATATTTGGTAAATGGGAGTGTAGTGAACGTATTATCTAGTGACTATCTGTAAGTATGGTTACTTCTAAAAGTGCCCTGCGTTTATAAAATGTAACACAACATTGTATTGTAATAGCTTATGATAAAGCTCATAGATAATAATTAAATAAATACCGAATGTTACCTTAAGATATTAATTATGAATATATTTTTAATAATTACAATTAGATTCAGTAGTTACATTATGACGCAATTTCTATTATTACCTGTTCTCAGTCCACTAATTTTTTTTTTTTATAAATATATGTGTGTTACGCGAAAGTTTTATTTTTTTATATAATTTCCATTGAAATTACCATATTCTAGTCATAAAAGAAACGCGGTTCAGAACAGACGCCCCCCTGAAGTTTAGGGTATAACATATTACTACTCCTATGGATTATTGTTGATCAACGCATGACTCATTAGTAACTCTGTCGTGATATATATGATCCTTACAACCTCAACTCGACAAAATGTCGTGATGCAGGGAAGGTGTCGTTGTATCCAAACCACAGTCCAACATAAAAGATTCATATTTCATACTCCACTTATCTATACTAAAACTGCCTTTCCCGATCCTATTCCCGATTTTGCGTTCCACCCACTCAAATATAACATGATTTAAAAGAAATAGTAAAACTTATATAAGTATTATTATTATCTCCTTTCAAATTCTTATAAAGTAGCTATAGGTAGGATAATGGATAATTATAGGTCAAGAAATTCAAAATCAATCTGTGTGAAACTCTAAAGACAGATCATCGACTGGTTTTTCCTGGCGCCAGACCGTCTCGACTCTTGTAATAACATACTTCACGACAGAAGTACCGTGGAACTACCATATCTAATCTTTTACACGTGGATAGCTCTATGACTACATTTATGATTAGTCACAGTCTGGTATGTTATCATAATTTCTGTATAATTTAACTAATGTCTCAATTCCGTATCCAAATGGCATGAAATTTTCATAAAGTATATACATTTCCTTTTATTACACATCGAGTATTTATATTTAATAATCTTTACATAATTATACACATAATTTTGCAAAGTTTATATATTGTAAATTATAAATATTGTGGATTTGTGCAAATTATAAGCAACCATGAATGCTTGGGAAATCCCACTAAATGTTAGTTGTGAATTAAATGTTCAGTTCTTTTAACTGTCTAAGCAATACTTAAATTCGAGTGCTCGTCTGTTATATCTAATCTTAGGAGACATAATATTTAAAAAAATACGTATTACTCATTGTTAATGCTCCATGTATTTTACCATTGGCCTATACAATTATGTATGTCCCTTATATGAATCCTTACAAGGTAATATTAAGAAATTACTTGTTACCTGTACGAAAGTAATAAAATACGGGCCAGAGACTTGAATAGATGTTCCACATACATGGCTTCGATGGTACAATGATGCTCCATTATAACTAGTGTCTCATATCGGCTGAGTGTTCATACTCGATGTTCCAATAAAGTTTTGTCAGGGGATCTTTCCCGGCACATAATAAAGTATTACAAAAGCCAAAGACCCTCATTGTTGCTGGTACTTCAATCCCGAACCCCTCCCTGCGGTGTGTTTGCAACGGAGACAGTACTGGAGCGAGTACAGTTATAGAAACGGATTTGTTCTGCAGATAAAAAGCAAAATGTGCTTTAAAATTATCCTGTTAACATTATTTTGGATTATTCTCTATTCATTATACTCGGCAGTCTAAATATAATTAAATATATTTATTTAGTTGTAACTTTCAGTTGGTGTTAATATTGTAATATACGAAAGAGCTTAGTACGTTTTACATGAAAATACATAAATGAATATTGATAAGTTATATTTACATATACACTAAACATTTGTTCTATGTTTAGGAATTCTAAATATGTGAAGTACTTGAAGCGGATTGTACCTTTAGTTAGTTATGCAAGCTCTTAAAAACATACTTAAAGTTGAGTACGCTTGACGACCGGTGAGTTAGTTCAAGTGGTAATATTGAAGTAAAATATGAGTTTCACGTTTAGTATTTCCTACTTGCTTCCTTCCAGAAAATATTTTTACGATAAATAATTATATTCATCATATTCGTAAACATTTTTTTTAAGAACAAAGTTGCAGTAATTTTAAACCTTTTCTATTAGTTCGCTTTATTTATGAAACAATTTATTTATTGAAACATTTATTTAGATACACGTTTTTGGAAACATTAGATATTTATAGCATATTATTAAATTTTATGTTTTTAATGACTGTGTATCCTACACTCTCCTTGAATGAGGAGAATTTCAAATAATTATTTTTAGGAGACAATTAAATGGAAAAATCGTATAGTTGGGCACTAGTCTCTTCTTTTGTAATATAAAAACTTACTATGGCTACCAAAATGCATGTAAGGCGGCAGTGATTATTGGCAGCGGACCTGAAAACACGTTTTTTATGAGATTGATTTTTTTTTTATAAATTGTAAGTAGCAATCGAGTATACAGTCCTGATGGTAAAGGGTTACTGTCATCCATAGACATCAATAAGCAACGTCACACATCACATAGAACAAGAAATCTATTTAAAGTCATCACACATGATACTTCCGAGGATTAAGATGGCCGTGTCATGTACGTATAAGTGAGCCGGGAATCTGCTTCGGGCTAGAACAAGTGAATGTGGCTGTGGTACCGTCCCGGCCTACACGGACTACACTGATTATAGCCTACTTAACTTCCACACTGATGCTAAATTGGATTTTTTAATATAGATTTTATATAGAAGAATATAAGATCAAACAACATGAAATTTATTGACACATAAAATAAAATAGGTTTAATAACATTTTCGAACTATAGCATAATTTTGATTTACTCCTTTTTTGCCCTATGAAAACTAAAAGGTAATTGTGTAAGATTAATCGTAAGACTTGCTCAGAAATTCATATTTAAACTGGTGAATTCCACCCTCGCTTTTCACGATAAATTTATAACAATGTATTACGTATTATTCTATGTATTGAATGAATTGAATTGAAGTTATGATTTTTGTTGTGGCTTGTGTTTGTCATCTTCTCAAAAATAACGCGGAAACAATTACTACGATAGTAATAGAAATTGTGGTAATAATACATAGTATAGTAACAGAAATCTTAGTAGGCTTTCATTTTGACGTATAATAATGATTTGTATTTATATTGTATATTGTTGCAATGATAAATACACTACCGTTTATTCGTGTACTTAGTCAAGTCACAAAAGCCGCTAGAACGCTCCTCGACGGAGACAGATAAGGTTTTATGAGTTCACCACGTCGTTCCGCGGGAAAGGCGAATGTGCATCGCATCAGTTTGTACAGAAAACCAATTACGTATCTAGTTTTGTTTAGTGCTATCGTCTTGTACTAGATGTTTGGTTACAGATAGAAGTAAAGGCAAAATAATTTGATACTATATTATCATTTACCTAACATTGTTAAAGTTTGATGAATAAAATAGCTATTGAATGTGATATTACTTTATCAAGTAGTAAATGGATATGATATGACAAGCAAATGAATATAATCCGTATATATTTGTGCACTTACGTACGTCTTGCGATATTATTATTAGTAAATTACAGCCATAATACTTCATATTATTCATTCATAATACTTCAGTAAATTGAAAAAATACTTCATTAAAAAAAATAACAATATGTTTTAATGGGAAAGGATTGCAGTTTCAAATGACAATTACAGTTCAACATTTATAATAATAATTTTACTTAGAGGGAGGTAGTGTCTAAAAGTTTAAACAGTAACCTTGTAAAAAAGAAATAACTATAAAGATACTTGCATTAATTTTGACGCAAATTCCATAAACGCCTGATTGCCAGCTAATGGATTCTATCAGTACCTATAGCATTTACTACAAGTTAATGCTACAGTGATAGAATAGGTACAGTTACATTGAAGGAAACATTGAATATTGCTTTATCATATGCAAATAATAAACAAACATGCAGTTCATCTGATTTTAAAAGTCTGATGTTTTTGTAACAAACACAGACTTCCATTTTATTTATTTCTTTAGATTTTTTTGATATAAATTGGTCGCCACCGTCCAAAAGCAAGAAGCCAATGTAAAAGGAATCGGGGTCTTAAACGAGGTGGTCCAGGGACTTTAAGCAGGACCAAATAATAAGGCATCTGCTTTCAAAGTAGAAAATAGCCATGCACAAATACCTCTCATAGAAGTCGAAATATGAAGAGAGCTGCGCTCCTTTTTGTCAGTGAACGTACAAAGGAAATATAAAAATATCAGAAGTAAATGCAAATATTCTTTCTTCTGACAAACCAAATTATGTTTATAAGTCTTTATGTATAATGTAAGTAAGAACATAATATAATTATGAACTTTCGTCAGACACTAACGTAATGAGATAAGTAATTACTACGGATAGTCATTACTTTGGGGCATAAAGTGTAAGGAAAGAAATTAGATTTATTAATAACATATGCTATATATTTTTTTGTTATTATATATATTCGAGTAGTTGGTCTACGCTCTAGTACCTTTTTTTGTTTAGCCGTGGGAGCGACGTCGGGTTATGTGTGATTTTTACCGCACTAAAACCCCCTCGGTGGCCGTCCTCAGCGCTTTGTGGAGGACTCCGGAATCTCCAACGGAACGCAACCGGAGTCCTCCAAGCGCAATGCCCCTTTTAGGCTCTTTCCCGGCAAGCATATGCGCTCACCGTTCTTTCAGGTACTTACGACGGCACGCGACCACGCATACCGCCGT
>DWNE01010642.1:0-10231 GCA_018249875.1 Cecropterus toxeus
GAACAGAAATCTAAACTCATCATTCATATTTCTGTCTGGCCTGGAATCGAACCCGGGACCCACTGCGCGTCAGACCGGTATGGTGACCGCTCGGCCACGCGGGTCGTCGCGCGGAAACATTACCCTCCCGAGGGAGTCGGGTAAAATGAATGAATAAGTCTCAAGGAGGTGGTGACCTGCACGTGTTCGAGCAGCGCGCGCGTGGGGCTGGCGGCGGCGGCGAAGCACGGCAGCAGCGCGGCCAGCCGCAGCCGCGCCGCCAGCGCGCGCCAGCCGCCCGACAGGTCCAGCGCGCGGGACACGCCGCGCGCGTACTGCCGCAGCCCCCACAGGCTCGACGCCGCCTCCTCCGCGCCCTCCTGCGTACACCGACACGTTTCCTTATACATTGTTTACGACGATACACGATCACACACGATCTACTACACGATATTTACACGCTTTATTTATAGTAATATCCCGAATTTACACGAATAATTCAGCTCTGTTTATAGTAATATCCCGAATTTACACGAATAATTCAGCTTTGTTTATAGTAATATCCCGAATTTAAGCGAATAATTACGCTTTGTTTTTAGTAATATCCCGAATTTACGCTATTAATTACGCTTCATTTAGAGTAATGACTCGAATTTACGCGATTGATTCTCAGTTATACTACTAACTTATGCGTTTGTTTTACAGTAATACCACCAACTTAGCGATTGATTCATAGTAATGTCCCCCGTTTACGCGATTAATTCACAGTCATACCCAGAAGTTTACCAATTAATTACACTTTATTTAGAGTAGTATCTCCAACTTTGAGATGGATGATAATGATATCACAACAAGGTCATACTCCCGACTTACGCCATTTATTTACAGTAATACACCAGACTAACGCAATTAATTACAATAAAAAAAAATCAGTAATATCTTAAATTACATTATTGATTCAAAACAACATCTCCACTTACGCGATTGATGAGACCGCCTCACAACTGCTTAAGTCGAATTCGCGTAGTCGGAGTATACTTAGGCATTTCTAATTTATTTTTATTAGAACCGGAAAGTAAAGAAAATAGCAACTTAGACAAAAAAAAATCGCCAACCAAAGTTATTTTATCGCAGAAGACTTCATAAATACGAAGTAAATCTAACAAAGTAGTTTGACTACAGTTTTTTTCTACAGCTACTTTTCTTCATAGCATACTAAAAATTTTATTACTCCTCTTGCATAACTATAATCCAAGAGGTGCCGTTAAAAATCCGTTCAAGAAGGATCGTCAATTATATATAAAAGAATGTTAAATTACAAGCGATAACCGTAATAAATTCACTCACGCCATCATCAGCAGATTCATATTCATCTTCTGGTTCTGATTTGACTTCAACAGTATTTTCGCGCAAAGTTTTGAAGGAAACATATTTCTGCATAAGTTCCCACATTTCCGGCTTGTCCGAACATAGCTTCCATGCGGGTTTGTTGAATTCCTCGTGTTTCATTGGATCAGCCTGGAAACACCAAACATTCCTTTATAAAAACACTTTAACTCTCTCTAATGTAAACCTTGTCGTAAATTTCACTCCACGATTAACGACCCCACTTATTATTTTTTTCTATATTCTTGTCTGAAAGGCTTATGTGCTACGCGCATATCAATATCAATTTAAATTTCATATCTTAATATATTTGTTTTTAACATACTGATTTTAATAACGAGCGAAAGACTTGTGCTTCTAAACAGTACCCATAAATCGGGAATTTCGAATCCTAGATAATCTCTGATTTTCAAAATTATGTGCATATTGGAAATTTTCTTAGACTCTATAGGAGAAGAAGAACATCGTGTGGAAACCAAAAGACTCGAGAGCTAACAAGAACATATTCAAAGGTGTGTGAATTTAGAATTCGCATTTGACCACCGTGATGGTTATAGCCTAAGCCAGGGTTTCTCAAAGTGAGGAACGCGTACCCCTTGGGGTACACATTAAAATCAAAATTAACGTAATGACGGCTATTTAGATAATGGCGCACACTCGACTATCAAATGTAAATTTGTTCTTACAACAAGCCCAAATATCTTATTAATTATTATCACATACCTATTTAATGGGATGTTGCGTACTTTTTAATATCGAAGAGGTGTACGCGGTTTGAAAAACTCTTGCCTAAGCCCCGAGAGGAATTCAGTACGAAACAGTGGAATATAAATGAGTAAACTATTATGACTAGACATTAGTTTGATTCTATATGTTTTATACAATTTTACTTTACCAAATTAATATTATTCTACAAACCTTATTGTCAAGAAGCAATTTCATTATTTCTAGTGAATGTTCCTTTTGTTCTCCTCCACAAACAATCTGCAATGCTGTGTTGCCTTGCCCATCTATTGCGTCTATCTCTCCCTGCAACATGATTAAAATGATTTACATGTGTCTGTACATTTATATATTTAAATTAATAAATAATTATTGAATGATTACAGCTTGGTGTTTTGTTATAATTAAATATTGAGTTGTGCAAATGCTTATAGCGTATTATTATTATTATTATAAATCTGCGTAAGTGGAATATTGTGTACATTGTGTAGGTGTATTAAGGATGCATGTTCAAAATCTTATGATTTTCTAAGCAATGGTTATGTTTTGCATATAGAACGATGTTTTGCGCAGTGTTGCGTTGCAGCGAGGTGTGGTACATCAATATGGCAAAGCATGGTGTATTGCATCGTGGTGCAGCATTTTGAAGAGTAGCGATTTATGTTGCAGCGTCTTGTAGTGCAAGCCGTTGTGTTGCAGTGTAGGATAACATCACGTGGTGCAATGTGGTGTAGCGTAGTCCAGTACATTGAGTTGCAGTGCAACATATTGTGTTAGTGTGTCGTAGCTTAGCGTAAAGTAACGTGTCGAAGAGCAGTGTGTCGTAGCATGGCGCAGTGCCGTGTGTCGTAGTACGGTGAATTGCAACGTGTCGTAGCACGGCGTAGTGCCGTGTGTCGTAATATGACGCAGTGCCGTTTGTCGTAGTACTGCATAATGCAGCGTGTAGTAGATCAGTCTGTCGTAGCGGTGTGTTGTATCGTTGCATATTGTAGCGCAGTGTGTTGTGTCGTAGTATGTCGTAGCGCAGTGTGTTGTGTCGTTGCATATCGTAGCGCAGTGAGTTGTGTCCTAGTTGGTCGTAGCGCAGCGCGTTATGTCGTAGTGTGGCATAGCGCAGTGTGTTGTGTCGTAGTAAGCCGTAGCACAGTGTAGTGTGCCGTAGTATGACGTAGCACAGTGTGTTGTGTCGTAGCACGGCGCAGTGCAGCACGTAGTAGAGCAGTCTGCCGTAGTGTAGGGTGATGTGTGGTAGCATGACATAGCAGTGTGGTACCGGCGGCAGGCGTTCGGCGAGCGCGCGCGCGGCGGGCAGCGCGCCGTCGTAGGCGGCGAGGTGCAGCGCGGTGCGCGCGGCGGCGTCCCGCGCGTGCCGCGCCGCGCCGCGCGCGAGCAGCGTGCGCACGCTCGCCTCCGACCAGTGCACCGCCGCCAGGTGCAGAGCCGTCTGCTTCTCTGTAACCACACATGTAAATGTTATCATCGTCATACATGTATATTTAGACATTTTTATACGTAACACTTAAGTTCGTCAATATGTACCGAAACAAAAAAGAAAATTGCTCGACAACAAAAATATCATCAAAGTACATTTGAGGCTAGCTTGACAAACAAAAAAAAGATTGTCCTTTATAGTCTTCTGTATTCACTGTAGCTAAGAAGACCTGAACTGATAGTACCAACGTTCCTGAAATAATCTCCCTGTATAAAATTTTTCATGTAAGCGGCAACACTATGTACCCTATATAAACTAAGGCAAAAAACTGTTAAAACCAATTTTCATTTTGTTTCGCAAACATTTTTTTTTTAGTGCTTCGTGACGATTTTTGTTTTATCAATCAATACTCTTTAAAATTACTTAATCATCACGTTCGACTTTCGACCACTAGGCTTAAATTAAGAATTTTTATATCAATTCACATATATACTTGAAGTTAATAATGTGCCAAATAATTTGCCCAACAAATGGATAATCTACACTTTTACATTAATAATGAACCTAAGATGAGCTTCATATTTTTCTTACCGTTATTATATGCGTTGATGTCGAAGCTCACGTTATTGTCTCTGATGGCATCCAGAAGCGGAACCAAGCATGTTTGATATATGACGGCGTAATGCAAGGCATTGTTACCGTCGCTATCTTCTGCCATTGGATCGCAACCTATACAAATTACATAAAATTATGTTAAAAAAATGACAAAAGATTTTATATTTTACAAAATGCAATGTTTTTCAATGATTCAAATATACTTCATAATATGAAATGAAAATAAACGATATTAATTATATAAAGCCTATAAAGTAGTTTATTTAACTCATAGAAAAGCATTATCATTGTTTTACGACGAAGGACATCGTGAGAAACCCTAAAAACCTAAGACTTCTCTAAAAAATCTGAGATGTGTGAAATCTAGCAATTCACCTAGCCGGCGGACTTTGGCCTAAGATTCTGAGAGGATACCTGTGCCCAGCAGTGGGTCAATAATGGGTTGAATATCACAGACATTTGAGACTACAGGCTAATCAATTTTTCAGACTAATCTTTAACCAATTCTAACAAGACTTTTAAATAAGGTACAAATTTAATTAGGATTTTTAATTTAAGCCACGTACTTCATATATGTTCCGTTAGTAGTACATAAATACTAACGGATAAGATAATAACAATTATCATTTTATGACAAATGGTTAAAAAAAATCGCCTAGTTGGTGACATCCAGGTACCATCACCTCTAAGTGCCCGAGTGAAATCAAGTTCTACAAAAACAAAGAGGACACTGTTTGCATACAGACAACTAGTAACATCGTTAAAAACATTAAAACGAAAAACCGGACTGCTTGAAACAATTTTTTTGTTTATAATGACATATGAGTATATTTCATTCAACGCTTATAAGAGCTTTTGTCAAATTAATCAATTATAAGTATTACAATACATATATTTTTAGATTGGTCTATTTACTAGCTGTCATTTGATACCCATATTGCCGTAATAGAAAAAAAATCGTCCTCCCCCCCCCTCCCTTTTAGCTCTATTTCCAGGCGCCATTTTTTTAAATTATATAGCCCATGTCACTATGCAAACTGAGACGATTCTAATGATGTGTCATACGTCATAATTCGTCAAGCCGTTTGGGCTGTAGCGCGTGCCTAAGAAATTGACATACATACAAACAAACATACATACGCTCGAGAAACACTACCCACCTTCTGATGCAGTCGGATAATAGAACGATACTAAAATAGAATATATTTTACAGTGGTACGTACCCTTTGAGACGAGGAAACTGACCAGTTTCGGGGAATCATTTTTGACGGCGAGATGTAGAATAGTTTTCATGTGATGGTTCCTGAGGTTGAGCAGATGCGTCATTTTCAAGTTATGTATAAGCTTCACTATGAAGTCCAAACTAGGCTGGTTACTGCATAGTGTCATGTGAAGGAAGCTGCACGAAAAAATAGGTTTCAATCAGAATTCTGTAGCGAATAAAAAAACGGAATCAATAAGAAAAGCTTTTTGGGTTATTTTTATTGACATATACTAGTAGCTGTACAGAAAAGAAAAAAAAATGATTAGGTTTTTTTATACAGTTTTTTTTTTAATATTATATTAAAGTATTTTTAATGTTTTAAGTGTTCCGTTTGTGATGTACGTAAACGCATATTACCCTGAAAGCTTTATGTCATAAAATCTATATGTCCTGAAACCCTACATGTCATAAAAACACTTCATGTCAGCACCGTGTCTGTCTTCCCATCACTTTCAATCATAAAATTTGTGTCGCGTGGTACCTATGGAGTGGAACGACAAAGGAAAGTCCCTTGTCGTTCCAGCATCTTCAATTTGAATGCTCCATTCTTACTGGTTTTACCGTGTGGTAGAGCAATTGTAGTTCGAACTAGGAGGTACCACCGCCACACTTATTTTTAGCGTGAAGCAGTTCTTGCGTTTTGTTAGAAGGGTGTGGCTGCCGGCTCACATTTTTTTGAGGCAACCATCTCAGTCCTCGGGAATAGCAACGCATCTGTGATCGACTTCAGGTAGTGCCATTGTTCTATATGAATTTGCTTACATCTGTCCATGGGCGGCAGTAATTACTTAGCATTGGGTGGGCTGCATGCTCGTTTGCTATTTCTGATAAAAAAAACTTTAATTCAATTAGGTATGTCCAATAATACTAAGACGAAATAAGTACATGAAACAATTGTTTTTCATCTGGTTTGATTTATTATGGCATCAAGAAAAAAAATATTACTAAACAAGTCATCTCACACACCTTACAAACCGTACACACACAAGCACGCACGTACGCATCCACACGGACACGCATAGTCATGCGCACGCACACACGCACGCATACGCTCTCCCACACGCACACCTATTTCAATTATTATTTAGATATTTTGTATGATCATTATAAATAAGGCTTTTTTTGTACTCGTTTACGACAAAATTAAAAGGCTTTATTAGTTTACATTAAAGCCCTTTAATGTCCAAGAATAAATATAATGTTCAAGAAACTGGGGTATTTCACGTCACGCGGACAACCTAAAAAATGGCTTTTGGCATTATGTTTTTCCGCTTGACGTGAAATGCGCGAACTACCATTCACATACGATATTTTTAAATTCATACTTCTATTTCTCACGGTTATATTTAAGTTTTATGATAAGAAAATAAAAGGTGTCTCGAAGGAGAGTTTACATTGTTTACATCTTACTGCAAGAAGGTAACGTAACTAAGACGTGTCTGTGATAGTGCGACGTTGAAGTAATTTTTTTGTAAACCTCGATCATTCCGAACTTACTTCGTACGTGTAATAAAGGTTGGCCAAGTGCGAGTCGGACTCGCGCACGTAAGGTTCCGTACCGTACCTTTCGCACGTCTTAGATTTGTTACATTCACGTAGTAGGCGAAAAACATAACCTTTAAAGATAGTAGTACCTTTTCATAGATTCCGGAGGCATGACCGCCACACTTACTTCCGCTAATTACATCAATATTAAGTATCTGCATCATGCAAGCAACGCATCTGTGGCCAAACTCAGGTAAGAATCTAATTAAACTGGGGTTGGCCATAGATGCCCCAGTTGGCTACCAAAGGCTTATCAGATGGACTGCATACTCGTTTACTACTTCTGAATTATAATAAAAATCTCTCTTTTGAGGCACCTTATAGTCTATGGTATATTTTTGCTTACTTCACTTGACAGAGTAAAGGAGTTCCAAATAACATTACATTAAGAACGGTTACTTACGTATCACCATTAGAGAGCCTCATTTCAAAAAGTCTTTCCAGCTTATCCCGGACGACCTGCTTCTTATAACCTGTATTGTTTCTTATAATCTCGCAGAGCTCCTTCACTAGCTGTTGAATACACAGACCTTTGACTTAAACTGACTGCTGGAGAAAGCGTGTTATGATAGTCGTGACATCAAACAGAGTTATTTTGAGGAGATTTATTGTTTCGGCATTACTCAAGATCCTGTCTAATTTCGACGACCCGCGTTGCGAAGCGCTCACCATACCCAGCTGACACACACTGAGTCCCAGGTTCGATCCTCGGCCAGAAAGTAATGTGAATGATGAGTTTAGATTTCTGTTCTGGGTCTGGTTGTTTGTGTATTCGTCTTTGTGTGTCCATGGTACCCACGAGACAGGGGAAAATCCTAATGTGGGGTGGTCGTGTGTGCCATGGACACACAAAGACGAATACACCCAGACCCAGAACAGAAATCTAAACTCATCATTCATATTTCGGTCTGGCCGGAAATTGAATCCCGGACCCACTGCGCGTCAAACCGGTATGGTGACCGCTTCGCCACGCGGGTCGTACATAGTGTCGCAGTACGTTGACTTCAAGAAAACGTCACTGCAACCTGCTGATACTAATAAGAAAGAATCACGAGTAGTACCAAACTAAACGGCCTTTTCAGGATAATAGAGTGACCAGTTGAGAAAGAAATATCAAGGTATTACAACGGAGATATGCACAGATCTCAGTAACAACGTTCAAGAAAAAGATTTACGTTAATATGTTATGACTAATGAGTTTTATATTCTTGGTGATACTAACCTAACTTAATAGATCAGTCGAATAAAGTCTGAAATCAACATTTGAAAGTCAACTTAGCATTTTTAAAAAATGCAGTTCTAATGATACAATATCGATGTGTAAGGGATGAATGTAAAGTATAAAAATCGCAGGTTGTACAATAATAAGCGAATCGTATTTTTCTGTAATCTAAAAACCTAATCCTCAATTTATATACAAATTGGGAATCATTAAGATATTAGGTAAGTAGAATTAGCTAGTAATGTTTAACCTCCCGTCCTTGTCGTCAAAAATTAACAAATCCAGGGGGGATTTCTAAGGGAGGGCCTATAGACTGAACATTGATACAAAATAAAAATAAAAAGATATAAAATATTCAGACCACCGGCTCTCATGCCATTACAAATAGGCGAAGCAAAGATCCTTTTTGTGCCTTACGTAATACTTGAAGACGCCTTATATACAAGATGATACATATTTTAAAAGGTAAAATTAAAGAAAAATAACATCAATATACATATATAACTTTATAAATAGCTAACGTCACGACTATCATAACACACTTTCTCCAATCCAGTCAATTTCAATAAAACGCCTGAATATTCCGGCTGCGGGAATTAAAGATCTCTTTTAGCAAACTATATCTTCATTAAAATCCCTAACGCGCAAAACAACCGACTTTCAGGCCCATAGTACAGACCACATGTTTTTTAAGTTTTTTTTTTTGGAATCGATGAATATATAAATAGTCTTGATCTTAACTAAATTGATCTTGGATTTGAATTAAGCGACCACACTTTACCATATTACATGTAACACATCATAAAATTTACCGGTAAAGCATGTATTAAAAAAAACCCCCGAATGTCTACCAATTTTTTTTTGTGCATACTGATATATTCAATTCACCGCTTTATATAGCCGAAATCACGGTGAAAGCTGAGGGGATTCTAATGATATGTCCATAATACGTCTAGCCGTTTGTGCTGTAGAAATGGACACACTTGTATACGCTCCAAAAACATTACCCTCTTTCTGACGTGGTCGGATAAAAATAATTTAACTTCAAACCTTATTGCTAAATATACCTTTTTCACTTCCACGCCGTCTTCAGAAGTGTAGTACGCGGTGTATTCACTGTTCTTGTTGCCTTTCAGTGGCAATTCATCATCGATCAACATCGCTGAACTCGAAGAGTCTGTGGTTGATGGTTTCCGCTCCTGCTCAAAATATAAAATCCATCAAAACTGCGCATTTTAGTACAATCAAATCAATATTTCTTATTCGTTTCAAATTGTAGATCACAATATTATCTAGATGACAGGTCAATAAAAAAGCGATTTTAGCGCTCATACGGAAAGTGCTATCACTCTAAAAAAATTGCAACTGCTAAATTAATTTTAATTTTACATAACTTTAAATATTATACATTTAATGTATGACATATAATACTATGTTATTATGGTATATGTAAATCGAAACGAACCTTAACTCGCCCTGAATCCGGCGTAAGCATTGTCATTCCGATTAACTGAAAAAGAAAATCAAAGGATTTAGCATGACATTATAAGATATTGTCATATAATTTGCTGGTAAAGCCTATCTGAACTAGAAATGTTTCGGATCGTTGAAACATTAAATCCGCGGAAACGAATACGGATCATTAGCGCTTTTTTCAAATCCATTTAAATAAAAAGAACTTACCGGGAAACTGTCGCTGAATGGTCTCATGTAATCTGAAACAAGTGGAAAAAGAACCACTGAATATTTTTTGTATTGTTTCAATCAAAATTGCTATAGAAAAAGTCAATAAATGCCAAAAATTTACGGTCAAAATGCATTAAGTATCTAAATGTTGGAAATGAAGGATAGCCGCCCATGGACATCTGTAAGCAACTTCATATGGAACAGTGGTTCCATGAAGGATGCGTTGCTACTCCCCAGGACTAATCTGGTCACCTCATACATAAATGAGCCGGCAACCACACACTTCTACCGAAACGCGAGAACTGCTTCACGCTAGAAATAGGTGTGGCGGTGGGGCGTTTCCCGGCGCAACACAATTGGTTTACCACCCGGGTAA
>DWNE01010643.1:0-10230 GCA_018249875.1 Cecropterus toxeus
AATCAGACATATTTCAAATTATTTTTGCAAATTTTGAGTTCAAAAACTTAATTGTCTTTTAGAAGAATGCACATGACTTAGTCGATTTTATCTTGTCTTAGAGTAACAAAAACTACAATAGAGCGCGACTCTACACCACTCTGTTCTGATAAAGTGGGTCAAAATTTATATGGTTATATATACTAAACTCAAGTTCAAGGCGATTTCACTGCCTTCGTATCTTCCCTATAACACCCAGTGATGTATCTTTAAAAATTTCATCATAAAAAAATGGAAGCCATCAGACTTTTCATACTAAAGGTAAGACACATATATTCATTTAATATATACATAATAAAAATAAAAGTTGTCTAAACTTCTCGTATCTCCAAAAAAGTAACTTTAGACCAGAGCCATTAAACATTATTTTTATTTCATTTAATTAAACTAAAAAGTCTACGAGTAACTTTTGTTGTTAAACATTTAATTTTAAACTAAAAAGTATTGTATCAAATTTATTATACTGTTCTAAGATAATTGTAATTGATTTTACGTAACTTATATTCGTACTTTTTCGAGACACGATAAGTTTGCTTTCTGCCTCGATATATCCAAAAATTATTGGGAGGATTAAGGATAATTATAAGAAAAGATGGAAGTTTGAAAATTTTATCAGTTTTTGTTCGTGTGTAATATACATTGCTAGATATCCTGTCGACTGTATTATAAAGAACTTATACAACATTCCTCATAACATTGTTCTATTCTCGCACCTTATTTACTGTTAAAATAAACTTTAATAAAATTACTATTCCTACATGAACTCGTGGAAACTCCAAATTCATGCCAGTACAAGAGTTTATTTCGTTTGGTATTTTTGTTCATTATCCAAAATACATTGCAGAATATGGCTGAAAACAAAAACATAAACTTGCAATGTAGATGTTTTGGCGAAAATTAATAAGTTATCGTTCTGAGAGAACGTAATAAACTCGTTATTAGGGCAATATAGGCTTTTACACACATTAGCTAATCTGAATATCTACGCAAACGATTGTTTGTTTATTAATTAATTGCTCGTGCAACGCTTTGACAGCCCGCATAAGTGTGGAGCCGGCCGTACGTGTTGCACGCAAAAATATTGCATAACTGTTTAGTCTATACAATCTATTTAAAATATTCAAGAGTTACATGTCTTAGTGTTACTCGGCTCGTAATAACTAGTTTAATTGACACAGCTCGTTCAATTATAAAGGCCGCTTACAAGTTAGTTTTAAATTAGAAACTATTAATTTTTAAAGTTGCTGCTACATAGACAACTTGGTCTTGTCTTCATTAAAGACTAGAAGGTACAAGTTTTAGTAATTCCCTAATAATCTTTGAATATATTTCTTCAAATTAGCACTTAGCACTTTACCTAGTCGGACATGACGGGTCACTTCAGCTTTAAGTGGAGAAGTTGTGGTAGTGGAGTATGGCTTCCTTAACTTTCACTTTATGGTTCGACTCTGACACCGCCACACCTATTTCTGCTTAGTACAGTAGTGTTAAACGTTGTGGTGTTCTAGTGTGATAAGAGAGACATGCCAAATTAGTCCTCAGGAGTAGCAACACACCTGTGTCCAACCAAAAGAGGTACCAGAAGACTTTTGATTTTATCTGCGGTTGATTACCGATGTCTATGAGCGGCAGTAGCAACTTGACATCAGATGGACTTCGATAATAAGCGCAACATATGCTATAAGAAACTGTATATTTTTACTAAATAAATAATAAATACCTCATGTTGTCACTAATATTAGCTAAGTAAATACGCTTAGAAAAGCCACGAAACTGGAAATTCGACTATATTTATAAAAATATTTTTTTCCAGATTGTTTTATCGTCAATAATACTGAACATCGTATTAGCAACGAGTCATAAGGATACGAAAACCAATCATCTACAACCGACCATAACTAATGAGAAGGAACGGCAAATAAACATAGAAAAAACTGGTACAAATAAAAAGCCAGCGAGATTGGTGAGAAGCGCCTACAAACGAAACTGGTTCAAGTCCCACGATGCCAATTATATGCCACCATATCTCGTTTTTAACAGAAAAACAGGTTCATACTATCCATACTATAGCTATCCTAAGGAAAATAGCATACGACGAAACAGTTTTAAGCACTCAAACAAGTGGTCTCATTAATTTAACCTTTTTATGTAAATTATAAGTTAGATATACGAAATGTTTCGTTGTATTTTTTCTTGACTCCTATTTGTCCTATTGAATGTGGTATAGTCCTGTGTGTAATACCCACCAACACAGCTTACTTGTACATGAGGCGATCAACTTAGTCCTCGGGAGTAGCAATGCATCTGTGATCGACTACAGATAGAATCCCTGTTCAAAATGAAGTTGCTTTCAGACGTTCATGGGCGCCAGTAACTAATTACCATCTGATGTGTATGCAGTCCACACATTTGCCAATGCAATATTAAAAAAAAACATGCTAACAATTGTAGGTAGTGAAAAACAGCGGCAAACTTAGCGCGAACGGGTAGTAATATCGATACAGTATATAACAATCTCTTAAGTCTAAAACAATAACAATGTATGTTATGTAATCTGTGGTTCCGACTAGTAGATATTTAAATAATGTTGCCACGCTATTTTTGTATAATGCGGGAGAAACTATATAACACAACTAGTTGAAACTAAAACCGTTGACAAGACATTGCTTTACCTACTACACAAGAAATGCATTTATGATTTAGAAGATGGTAGAACACGTCGTTGCTCGATAACTCGTCGGCTACGATACCTCCATCACCATATTTCAGAAAATTAATAAAAATCGAAATTTAATGTGTGGTAGAGTTCTATACGTATGAATACGTGCTTAAGTTATCAAATAATTGAGCATCAACCATGAACAATCGACTGTTGACAGATTTTTCGAATATTTCACACATGATGGTCGGTCAGTCAAGCAGCAAATCGGACCACTCGCGCGGCAGCCGCTTAAGTAATTGCTTAATAGCTTAAGCGATAAGACCTTAAGCTTTTGAAGAGTTCACAACAGAACAGACATTCATTCAGTGATTCAGTCACTGCCACACATAAACATCTGCAAGCACTATTTAACGAGTATAGTTCGACCAGGGAGGAACCACCGCCACATCTATTTCTAGCGTGAAGCAGTTCTTGCGTTTCGGTGGAAGCATGTAATTGCCAGCAAACTTTAATATGAGTCGACTGTCTTAGTCATCGGTAGTAGCAACGCATCTATGATTGACTTCGAGTACTATCTCTATATTGACCACTTACCATCGAATAGTATGCAGTTCATCTGACCGTAAGTGGTCCCTGCCTCCCATGGACATCTGCAAGCAACCTAGGGCAGGGCTAGTCTTATCTAAAAAAAAAATGTCTAAATATAAGATTTTTTTTATTGGAGGTAATGTAACTTACCTTTTATATAAGAGTAATATATATCTTCGAGTCATTTTTAAATCAAACGGCATCCACGCCCATCCAACGAAATCCTTGCACAGCTACACTCTAGAAATAAGCTCGACGGCAGTAGCTCTCATTCATTAAAAATCAATTCAAGTTATTTGTATTTCTCCCAAAAAAAAAAAACTTTTCAAAACACTGCATTGCATTTACGTAAAATAAATACAATAATCGAACATACATAGAACATACATACATCTAAAATATATTTCTAGCTCTTAGCAACATTAGTCATCATGATATAAAAGTGATCCTTTAAAAAGTAAATAAAGTATAATTTATGGATAGTGAGCAGGTATTCAGAAACTGATTATTTACCTACAGTCACCTAACAAAACCAAAACATCGGTTTATTTCCACTTTAATTAAGGTCTCTACCTGAGAATGTCACAGTCCAAATGACACTTATATTACCTGTTGCCTGTGATGACGTCAGCTTTGGATATTATACTTGTCTATCATTACTTGAAGTAGCTTGGCTACGTGACAAACTTTTTTTTATACTTAAACCTAACGATAAGGCATACGAGCTAGCTGATGGAAAGTCTCCGTCGCCTATGGACATTTGCAACACCAGAGGAGGAGGAGAAGGAGAGCTCTTTTTACACCCCCCTTGAAGAACCCCATGTCATAGCCCTGCGGGAATACCTCAGGAGGAAGCTCATTTAACTTCTTGCACGTTCGTGGTAGGAAGGTACGTGCGAACCGAACCGTGGTGGACCGCCACGAGTCCAGTTGTTGCGCATGGAACCTCAACCATCGGCGAGTGGTGTGATTAAGGAATGGCAATATGGGTTCCAAGTCAAAAAGTTCCTCGGAACACTCAACATTGTAAAAACTAGTAACATCGTTAAAAATATTAAAACAAAGGAACCCGACAGCTTAAAACGAAATTTTAGTTCATATTTATGCACATTTAATTTAACGCTTAAATGGGTTTTTTTAAAAAAATTTTAGCTTTATTTTAATTCCCCTTTTTTTTTAATAGTAAAAAATCGTCCCCCCCCCCCCCCCCCCCACCTTTTCCTCTATTTCCAGGCGCCATTTTTAGAAATAATGTAGCTTTATTTATTATGCAAGTTGAGACGATTCTACTGACATGACGTCCGTCCAGCCGTTTGGGCTGTAGCACGAGCCAAAGAAATGAACATACATACAAACAAACAAACGTACATACATTCGCTGGAAAAACATTACCCTCCTTCTGACACAGTCGATTAAAAATAGATTTTACTCGCAGACTGTCGGAGGTACATGAAAAGATTGAAAAGTGATAATGACCTTCCGGATGAAAAAGTTAGCTATTTTTAGATTTCTCTATTTATTTCAAATGGAAATATGAAACTGAAACCAAAGGGTGTAGTGACGTCACTAAAATAGTCGACATCTTTAAATAACGAAAAATATCAAAATCGTAAGTAACAATAATAATAAACAAAATTTCATGTAAGTCGGACCAGTGGTTCTTGCGTGATTCAGTAACACATAGACACACACCATCTCATTATTATATTTTAGTATAGAAGATAAAGATATATAAGGTAATCCATGCTTTGCTGTCGCTGGGACCGGTTTAGATAGGAGAGTTGTCGTTTTAGGCGCCGAGAAGAACCAAAAAGCCTAGAGAATGAAAAGAACATAAAATAATAAAATATGTATATTTAACAATTTAGCATTTAGGACCTTCCTAGAACGTCGATCAAAAAGCGCTCAAAGATAATTGGCAGTTATTTTGAAACACATACGTATTAATTTCACCCGCGGTTTCACCCGTTTCAAAAATGTAACATAAGTTAAGTTATAATAACTTTTAATAGTACTGGGGTGATATATTATTAATAAATTAAAGCCTACATACATATGTATTGCACATTATAGTCAATCTGTTAAATTAAATTCAGTGGTTTGATTTTATACCATTTCATACACACAGAGAAACAGAGAGATAAAATCATGACAAATTCTGATATTACATATGTCAGTTCTAGAAAATATTTTTTCTCAAAAATATGCGATGTATCTACAGACTCGCATACAGTTTCAAGTTTATTATATGTACAGACGGAGGTCATATCCAGCTAAATATGTTTTTTTAGTTTTATAATTCCCGTAATGCTAAATCTACAATACTTTTTAGTCGTTTGTAACAGAGGCAACATAATTATAGAAAACTTTTAATTCATTTATTTTACTACATTGACTATATTGACAAAGAACTTTTGAAATTTACCGATTGAAACAAATTGAAAATATAAGAACATTAAAATGGTATTCTAAAATGGATACACCTTTTTTTATTTGGCATGTATACTGTATATTTTATATTCTAAGCTCAACCTTGACCGTTAAAATAACAAAAATAATAGTGGTATATGGTAGTGGTATAACCAGCAACCACGTCATAAATAACAAAACCACAAACGCTTTAAACACTTTATATCATCGTAATATTATGTAAATGCTTTAAAATGTTTATATGAATTTCTGGAAAATAAATTTGTATCACAACATCGTTTGTAATGACGTGTATCATGTATTAAACTTGTTAAACCTGTTTCAATTTGATATACTTGTAAATTCAATAGCAGTAACTAATAATATTTTGATTTCATTAGATCTTTAGGTACCTACTTTGACTAATTTTAGACACCATATACCTGTCTTCGCGGCGATATTGACTATAAATTAGGGATCACAACTTCGACTTCGCAAGAAGACTAGATCTTGTTTTTCACATGCCTTCCGATATATATACAGCTTTAATTTGTATAATGTCTACCTGTATGACCGGTCAAACTCGTATGAAGTAAAAATCTACTGAGTAATAGTCATTGTATACATTGTCAGTCCCTACATCACTATGACGGGCCCTGATCAATTAACCGCCACGCTTGTAAAATGAAGATTCATAGGTTTTACTTTGACAACTTTATCCGTGCTAAATATTTTAATGATGGTACATTCTTATTTAATTAACTCCAGAAGCATCGCATCGCACCACTTCTGCCTGCTCCTGCTTTAAAGAGTGTTTAAGGGAGATAAGTAATGGCGATGAAATGAAATGTCTTTATTTTACATATGCCTATATTACACTATACTTATATTACATTCACAAATTGTCAGTTACAATTTTTTCTTACACTACCGCCGGATTGGAACGCGACCTCAACTGAGAAGACCCGGAAAGAAATTCAACGGGTTTGTCCATTTTGTTTGTATAATATCTTATTTTTTTTTCTATCTAACTTAGTCCTCACGAGTAGCAACGCATTTGCGGCTAACTTAAAATGAGAGTGTAATCCAATAAGAGGTTACAGATATCCATAGGCGGCAGTGACCATTTACCATCAGATGGACTACACGCTCGTCTGCTATACAGTCTAATAAAAAAATGTACTGGGTAGAGTCCCTAAAGGAAAATCCTCTACATATGACTCTGGAACAAAAGATACCAAGTAAATATTAATAACATACTTACACATCGTTAACACGACCACATCTCTCGTCAACCCATTATTGTCCCACTGCTGGGCACGGGTCTTCTCTCAGAATGAGAGAGTTTTAGACCATAGTCTACCGCGCTGGCCAAGTGCGAATTGGTAGGCTTCACACATCTTTGAGAACTCTTTTTTTTTCATGAGAGCTCTCAGATGTGCAGGTTTCCTCACGATGTTTTCCTTCACCGTAAAGCAGTGATAATTAAATTCTAATACGCACATAATTTTAGAAAAATCAGTGGTGCGTGCCTGGGATTTGAACCCCGGATCCTCGATTGAGAGGCCGAGTTTCAACCATTAGGCTATCACTGCTCTACTAACCACTATCTATCTACGTATTCACCACGTATTTCCCTCACAATATAATTAATTTTATACATTAAAATACAAGATGCAAGGTTATTGCATTAATGAACAATCAAAATTTCCGTTTCACACGAATAAGGAAGGTACGCAATGCCATACCTATAATACAAACGTTTTGTAAAGAATGTACCGAAATTTCAAGCCTTAAGATTAGTTTTTGCAGAAAAAAAAATAATAAACAAAAAATTTATTGTGAGTTTAAAAATGTATTCAAGTTGACAATAAACCTACTCTTAAGTTTTTAAATACAAGCTTGTTACATTTTAATCAGAAGAAATAGGGTATACTTATAACATACTCCACAATTAGACCCTAAATATCATCTAGGACCTTGATGAGTCTTTTTTTAAAACAAATCAAAATAACCTTAACTCGATTAGGTTGCGTTGTTTTAATACAGAGCTCCACCTTCCGTCTCCATTATCAGATAAACTCCATGTCATAATAATATTGCATGGTCATCTGAATTTCCTACCTTTACATGCAAAATTTCAGTTTAAACGGAAACCGGGAAATTCGTCTAATTTACATATCCTTGGAAATTTTTAACCTCAGACGGATACCAGGAAATAAGATCAAATTTAGATTCCCTTACAGACTGGTACACGGTGACCCAAATAAGGTGAAAATAAATACCTATAAAGTCGAAAAAGTGCGTCCGAATTGAATATGTCAGAACTCAGAATAGCTTCACAATGTTTAGACAAAAATAAACAAAATCTTATATGATTCGCTAAAGTATTTGTAAGTAGCTCGACTTGTATAATTGGTCAGTCGATGTCCATGGAATCACATAAGGTCACTACTATGAAACTACTGTTTTTTCCTACTCTATTAAATAACCAAATTAACTTATTTGGATTATTATGAACTTAATTGTTTGTGGAGGAAACGATAAACCTCTATATATTCTGAAATAACTATTGACTATAAAAATCCCTTCACTACTTACGAAATTGAGTTCATACCTACTTACATTCTTTGTTACTGAAATAACAAATACCTAGAAAAGTTTTTACCAATATGCGTCATAATATAAATCTATATATAAACTATTTACTAAAGTATTCTGTGTTTATAATATTTACAGAAAGAAATGGCATAAAAGAATTAATAATTAAGTACGCACATCAGTAAACTTTGACTACAATTGTTTATAATTATGTTATAAAATCCATTCATTAGGTTCGTTTAATAATATAAACTTTATAAGTAGTTTGTCATAGAAAAGTACTAACTTAAAACTTAAATTAAGTTAACTTAATTTAAATGTTAAGTTACTAAGTTAATACTATTTTCGAGTAAAAAATATGCTCTTTATTTAAATACTAAATTGGAACTCAATACTTAAAGTACATAAGAACATTATCTTCTATCAGAATTGAGATGAAGCATCACGTGATAAATGCTAGTAGTTACGAGTATGTCTGATTCATAATAAGTAGGTAATCAAATCCTTACATAAATAAATAAAATAAAATTTGCTGACAATTTTTGTGAAACTACGTGGGTACTTACCCAGGAGGAAAACCATTTCCGCTTTCTGTTAAGAGACTTATACATTGACTATTGTTATATCAAAAATATTTTATTATAAACTACGTAAAATTGTCATTTATAAACGTCAAGCTCAGTAGAGCCCTCTAGATGCCACCCAATTGTATTGTTTTTTTTACCTTTTCGTAATTTTTGATTTTGTGCGGAGACTATATACCTATCTATGCATTTGGAGTGAGAGGATGTTTGTGCAAGCCGAAGTTGCAATTTTTTTCCAAAACTACAAGTCCGATTTAGATTCGTTTTTCAGTGAAGGGTTCTGCTTTTTAGAGAAAAAAATATGTGCCGGTTGTAGAGGAACCACTGGTAGGTACATCTGTTTAGTATTACCAATAACCATTAGCAGACATTTGCTAGACTGCAAGATTGTTACTTTAATTTCATAAATAAGAAGTAAATTAAATATAGATCCCTTGATTTTGTAATCTATTATTATGAAATATTATCGCGATTAATTAATCATTGTTACAAGTTATAACCAATGTCAATTTATGCAATGAAAGTAATATAGTTTATTAAAAATGTTTCAATATAACTAAAAACTCAGATTTATACATGTAACGCTTATTTAGTTGTTATCAATTAAATTCTGTCACAAACTAGTTTCTATATTATTGTTTTAAAAAAATTAGCATTTATAACCAGACTAATAAGTCGCTCACAAAAGCTTTGTCTAATTTATGCTACTCCATACACATTTCCATGAGCATTTGAAGGCTGTTGGACGTAAGGCTTCCCTAATGTGGGTTTTGTTACTACCCATGCATGGCATGCTGCCATATATGTTGATGATGAAGTGGTTGATGTTGTTATTCCTGTGTACCTGTGATTTACTGATATACCTGATATTTGTCATGTAGTCGCCTGCATCTACATCCACGGGAACATGGGGAATGGTATTATTCCAGTCCGACATCTCACTGAATGATGCAGACAATGTAAGTAATATACCTAATGTTTAAAAGGCAAATTTCTGTTTGGAATCTTTTGTCAAGTCTTTAAACTTCAATCAAAATTTAAGTAACAGTATTTAATGAAACCGTTAATATGTGCTATAACAATATCTGAATTCATTTAACTTACTCATTTAAATAAATATTTAGTACCTCAAAAATGTAATCTACTTTTTAATTAATTACCGTTAGAGCCATTTCGTAGAGGCAATTACACAGTGAAAAGGAGACACTACTAAAGTAGAGCCTAGTACTACTTGATTGGCTACGAGATGTAGTGACGTCACGAGAGGTCAAGATGAGTTCGTCCGTTTTCAACAACCTCTTAACTACGAGTATATAAGCCGGTTGAACTCAGAGCCGCATTATTCCA
>DWNE01010644.1:0-10230 GCA_018249875.1 Cecropterus toxeus
ATTCGTGTTTGTGTGTCCATGGCACCCACGACACAGAAGAAAATCCTAGTGTGGGGCTATGAGTGTAGAAGGCGTGTGTGTAAAAAGAAAGAAAAAAAAAAGAAAGAAAGAATATGTATACTAATCGTGCCTTCATCCTGATGCCTTGCCATTTCTGAGGACTATACTTGTCGCTCAATAGTAAGTTAGCCGGTTGAAAGGGTGTGGATGCTAACTGACCTACATACGTACAAGGTAGTTTATTCCTCAGAACTGGTAGTGCCTCTGTAATTGATTTCAGGTAGAAACTATACTCTATGTGGATTTGATTTATAAATACCAATAAATGACGGTGATCATTTTTAATCATTTTGTATGGATTTCAGTTCGTTGGTACGCCACAAATTATAAAATAAATATTTCCGTAGACAACAAAGTAATTATTATTTTTTTTGTGTGAGGGTATTCTCAAACATGAATATATTTCAAATTTTGAATTTGAATAATCTTTTTTCTTTTCCTTTTACTTGGCCAGTGTTGATTTACTTAAGATAAAAACTTAACACTTTTTGTGGTTTGACTAAAAGGTGAGTACTACAAAGCCTTACATTATCAGCGACCCTAGAACAATTTAAATATTGCATCTGTTATTTTTCAGGCTTCATCTAAACCGTTATAAAACACTTCCCCTTTCCTTTGTATTTCTTACCATTAAATTCGAATCAAGCAATATTATTTAATCTCAATAATAAAATATAAAGTTTCCGCAGCATATTTAAGGAAATCCGAGCATGGTACAGGCAACAATATCGCCGAGCTAATATTTGGCGAGAGATTGTTTGTTCGTTTCGTTTTTTCCAAGGGCTGTAATTAAAAAGCTTGCCGGCAACAAAGCCGGGTGTAATGAGTTTTGTAAACAATCGGTCCGTATCAATCTTTCTTGGGATTTTTCACTTGAAACTTGTTTTGCATACTGAAACACTTAATTTTGTTCTCTTGTTACAATCATTGAAACGTGTGGAATTTGCGTTAACTGCTTTCACGATGTAATTTTTAAGCGTTTGGTTCTATTTCCGCTTAAGTTATTACAATTTATTTACATACAAATCCTTAATGATTAAAGATAAGTCGGATTTAAAAAAGTATTACAATAATGACAAATCTGGCGGCTTAAAAACAATTAACTGAAAAGGGGACAACAAGTACTTTTACTACGTTATTTTAGTATGGAAGTAGTAAACGAGCGTACAGTCCCCCTGGTATTAACCTGGGTTAAATCAATTTAGTTGAAGTTAGGCACAGATGTATTTCTACTCTTGAGGACTAAGTTGAAGTCACTCGGATAAGGATATTACCTTTACCACACCCTTTACATTAGAACACAGCAGCGCATAACATCGTCGTTGTTAGGCAGAAATAGGTGTGACGGTGGTGCTTCCGGAGTCAAACATAGAGTTTTTTTTTTTATAAATTTAAAATAGCAAACAAGCAGCCCATCTGATGGTAAGTGGTTACTGCCGCCCATAGACAACTTCATATAGAACAGGGGTTCTATCTGAAGTCGACCGCAGGTGCGTTGCTATTCCCGAGGACTGAGATGTTTGCCTCATATAAAAGTGAGCCAGCAACCACACCCTTCTACCGAAACGCAAGAAATGCTTCACGCTAGAAATAGGTGTGGCGCTGGTACTTCCCCGGTCGAACTACGTTGGTTCTACCACATGTTAACTACGTTTATCATTTATGCCTACGAAAACATTACCTTTTGACGCAGTCGGGAAAGACGTATTCTTAACCAACCAATTATAAAAAAAAATGACATAATTTTGAAAGATGACACTTTTTTAACACAAGTTTCTTAAGTTAGGACGTATAATATCTCAGTTTATTTTATCATCACCTCTGACAGCTATGAATGGTTTTCATCTCACTTCAATTGACAAATTAATTGATACGTAAAATCTATTATTTCACTACGCTCTCGGGTATAACTGTCATTCGCTAAACGCATAAATATCTCTATTGCTTTTACAAATAAACTTCTGAGTACTATATCAACTGGAACTAAAATTGTAGACCTAAATTTGAATTTATGAAACTCATGAAAATAATGGAATGACACTCATAATAACAAAGCTGTTAGTACTAAAATTACTGGAATGGAAACAAACGATTGCAATAAATATGGCCAGAGGCGATCACCACAATGGATATACAACGCGTCAATGTCGAGATAATAAAACACGATTCTGCTCTACTGGTAACATTGCTCTACATAGAGTAGCTAAAGCATAGAGGTTTGAGTAACAAAGTAAATAACTAAATTATTTGTAGCGTGTGTTGGTGCCGCTCGGGATTAAACATGCAACCCTCGGCTTCATTGCGTTTAAGATAGTTATATGATTTTAAGGAATATGTATGTATTTTGTAAGGAAATATTATTTTTAACAACTTTTGGCAAAGGGAGATCTCCTGCCAGGCTAGGTGATCGTACCTGGGAAGCGGCCGTGCTCCGACAGTCTCTGTTCGGAACTTAAATATATGAACGAAATTCAGAAAATTTCGATAGCATGATTCAGAATATGGTGACGTCATCTCTTGATGAGTAGCGGAAGTTCGCCACAAACTTCATAAACACTTACTCTAGATAGGTCCACAAACTACATGACAAAATGTTTAAAAATATCTTTGACATAAAAAAATTACGAAGTTGATAGAACTGTTCGATACCAGAAGTACCACCGCCGTATCTATCTCTGCCTAACAACAATAGTGTTAACGCCTCTGTGTTTTGATCCGAAGGGTGTGGTAAGAGGGATATTTTTATTCGCAGTGTTTCAACTTAGTCTTAGGTAGCAATGCGGTCATCTGTGGCTAACGTCAGGCAAGACTATGATCTTATTTGGGTTTGATTACAAATGTCCATCGGATGTGGCCGCTTATCAAGTGGACGGTACGAAAAAAAAACATTTTCTGATGGTAGAATTATTACTTCTACTCTAATTATTCTAATTATAGTTCTAATTACTAGAATCCATAATAAATACAACTATATTGGGCTAGATTAATTGTATGTATGTTTGTATGTGTGTCAATTTCTTCGGCCCAGCCCAAGTGGCTTGACGGATTGTGACGTATGACATATCATTCGAATCGTCTCAGTTTGCAGAGTGACATAGGCTATAATAATTTAAAAAAATGACGCCTACAAATAGAGGCAAAAGGGTCTTTTTATCGAAAACTCATACAAAGCGTTAAATTTGATATATCATTATAAACAAATAATCATATTTATTATTTATTTTATTATTTATTAATCACTATTTTTAACAATATTACTGTTTTATATTCCAACACACCAAATAAAACACTCTACTCGTTTATTATCTGTATCCGAAATGAAGTTTATTTATAAGTATTTGTATTTGTCAGCAATCTAAATCACGACATATCAAGCGCTCTGTTTGGTTGGCTGCTCACTAAATACTCCTGATTGGCCACTTGTGGTGTTTTGAACTAGTATAAACGTTAACCTATGGAGCACGAACGTTTTGGGAAATTTATTTCGTCACACCATCGGAGGACTTCATTGTGGCAAAGAAGCAATATTTATTGTATTTATTGTGAATTTGTATGTGATATATATATTTATTTTTTAAATAAAACGTTTTCTACACTCATTGCTCCATGTGTCGTGGGTGCTATGTTCACATATACATATTTTGTATTTGTATTGTTCTTTTTACATAGATTTAACATCAGACTCTCACGGAAATCCGAATTCATTAGATATTCAGATTTATTTTTCGCCGAAGATCGAAACTGAATCAGATCGTTATGGTTACTGTTGCGCTATGTAAGTCGTCAAAATAAAAATGTATTGAATTTTTTGTCAGAAAGCCTTTTGATTTGATACCCACCATATCATAAGACTGCTTAAAAATGTAGCACCTGAAGTCCATCACAGATGGGTCACTTCTCCCGTGAGTTGAGTGAGTTGATTGCAACCACACCTGTACAACGCAACTCAAAAATTGTTTCACGGTAGAAATAGGTACGGCGGTGGCAACTACCCGGTCGGACTAAACTAGTTCTACCACCATGTGTCCTACTTGATCTACTGCGTGTCGTATCTTCGATGGCTAGTTGCTACAATAGGTCTTTTACTAGGAGATTAATGACGCCAGCCAACGGACCGAGGCTAGATCGCCCGATAAGCCATCTATGGGATTGTGAACGCGCGATCTTTACAATCGTTCCGTTTGTCAAGATCGCTTTCAGAGAGAAAACGATTTTGTACATTAATTACACAAAAAGGCAAAATACACGCACATGATACTAATATATTTTTTTCGTAATCTTAGCTTGTAATAACTAGGAGCTGCAATTACCTCTTTACATTGCTCACCGATTTGTAATATCGACTCTATATAAGTATTCAAATTGTAAAAGTGGACACAGCACCATCTATTAGCGCCCTAGGAAAATAAAAATAGTACAGTCACGGGCATAAGTATATGATAATGGGCACGTCACCAAAAATAGGTGTCCCAAAAACGAGTTCAATAATATCTATTTGCACGAATGCAGCTATCTGATATTAACTGAAAATTGAAATTATTCTGGAATTAATTTCGTCACATATTTTTGCATTGACCGGTAGACATAATTGTTTGATGTATATTTTTATCACATTATTGTGATGTCACTTGAAATGCTGCCTGCTTTTTTTAGTTAAGCAAAGGGAGATCTCTCGCTAGACTAGGTGATCATGCCCAGGGAGCGGTCGTGATCCGGTAGTCTCTGTTCGGCATTTGTAAGTACGATATTGAAAAAACTCCGATATCGTGATTCAGAATACGGTGTCGACATCTCTTGGTGAGTAGCGGGAGGTCGTCACATTTAGTCTCGAAACATATTCGAAATTAACTGGAACTATTACGAGTAGGGATTTTTTTTTCGGATATCCGATAGTTTCGGTTACGGTTATGGAGCTTCAAAACATCCTTGTTTAAGAGTTTAAAACACTTCTTAGAAGATTTTCGCATTTGTAGCTTTAATACTAAATTGAACTACTGTCGACCATCGTTAATCTACGTTAGATGAACACAATGAACATGTTCGGAAGCGGTGTAATGATGCGTGGAGATCCGATACAGTGATACTTTGTGGTCACTCTGCTCATTAATGTGAGACTTGCCCTTCTACACCCTGTCCTGCTCCCCCTTCTGTGATTCTCAGGTTAGTATACGATTTTGTTGTAAAATAATTTATTACCTTCTATATTTATAAGGGTCACTTTTACTGTCGTTTACATAAAAAAAAAAATACAAATGTAAACAAGAAACTCTTACAAAGCCTACAAATTGTTCTTAAAAGTGAGTAAGGGGACAATATGTTTATTTTGAAAGTAGTTCCGCGGTTTTATATGTTTAAGAAAGGTAACATAAACCTAAATTGTAATAGTTTTTGATATACATAGTACATAGCAAACATATTTTTTTAATATGTTTGATCGCATTGGCCCAGCCGCTCAGCTGGGTGGAGCCCGATGGGGCAACGCGCTCAGGGATCTCCGGTTTCGTTGCTTTGGAGATCCCGGAGTCTTCTTTGTAGCATCACGAACGGCCAGCAGAGGGTTTAGTGCGGCACAAATCCTACGGCCTTTAAAAAAAAAGAAAAAAAATCATGGTATAAAAAACAGTTTTATGTTACTATTTTGACGCACTCATAAAAAGCCTTAATGCCAAGCGCACACCGGTCACAGTCGATTTTAGAGGCTTTCGTTTTTGCCGGCCACCTCACCCCACTCTCCCTTTTTACGGAGTCGCAAAAACTCGACGATAAACAAGCGTGCCCAAACGTAATGTCCTTTTTGTTAGAACACGCTCTTTTTGTGATCTGATGAAAAACTTGAGGATTTTCTGAAAGCTACATTAATAGATGGGATATCAAGAGCCTGTCCGTAACCTTTATTATTTCATTTTGTCTTTGGCTGCTTTTTATTTCGTTTTATCTTTATAATCTGTAGATTAAATTACTTTTAAGTGCTATGCCCTACATTTTATATTTAGTGAGTATCCTAGATTTTTTTTATATTTGAAGCAAAGTTGGAATGCCTCTGATAAGTATGTTTTCCTTATACTGTTCAGACCAGAATACAGCAGCGCTTAATACTACTTTTTTTATAACTATGAAGTTGTAGCAAACGAGCAAGCAGACCACCTGATGGTAAGTGGTAGCTGCTGCCCATGGACATTTGTAAGTAACTTTATATAGAACACGGGTTCTATAGGAAGTCTATCACAGATGCGTTGCTACTCCCGAGGACTGAGATGGTCATATAAAAGTGAGCCGGCAACCACACTATTCCACCGAAACGCAAGAACTACTTCACGCTAGAAATAAGTGTGGTGGTGGTACTTCCCCAGTCGAACTACATTGGTTCTATTACCTGGCAAACGTTATGAGACATATAGATAGTTATGAGTCCGAAATAGGATCGATTGTCCATTTCTTTGGCGCGTGCTTCAGTCCAAACGGCTTGACGAATTGTTTCGTATAAAATATCATTAGACATGAGCAAAAAATAAGTTTTAAGCAGTCGGATTTTTGTTTTGATGTTTTTAACGATGTCACTAGTTATTCAACGATAAAATGTGTGCAGGCAAACAGCAGCGTAATATATACGAGTACCATCGTTCAAAGCATGAAAATGTGTAAAAAAATACTAGTGGTCACCCAGCCAATCTCTAAATGCGCTCAAAGTAGCTTATCTTTGAAGAATTTTTTGTTGAGCGATACCGCCTTTTGTGCTTTAAATTGCAAATTATCTTATTATTTCCTCTTTTTTGGGAACAATACGGTAAATTAATTATTGATGTTATTAAAGCCGCAAGGCATGTAAAAGCTTCCATTAAATACTAATTAGAGTAAAATACAGAATAATAACAAATTAAACAAAAGTAACCTAGCAACGAGCACTGATGCATGTGACTGAGAAAAATCATTAGCCGAAAGATCCCGCGTATAAATCATTAGGAATTATCATAAATAAATATTCAGGGGAGTCCGTATTAAATTTCATCCCTAACTTTGGTTGCTTGGCTGCTATCCAAAGGCCACGAGTGCTTAGTGTGGACATAGTGTGATTCCTGGAAGTGGCTAACGCTTGGAGAACCTTATGCGTAGTATTATATTGATGCAGTGTTTGGTTTTATCTCCCCTTTTAATATTTTTTTGTGTGACATAGTTGCTTAGATTATATTCTTTACTTTTTATTAAGTATCAGTATTAAGATTACAAATTGCAAGGTTGTGTTGCTACTCTAAAAATGATTTTTTTTTAATATATATTGTATTATATGTACACATGTATATAGTCGTGTCGTGTAGTAGTCATAAGTCGTGTAGTAGCAAGTAACTTAATGATTTGCATTGCAGTCAATATAACATTCGAGCGTTCAGTAAAGTTATAAAAACAAAATATATATGTATATATATTCTCATAGCCTCAGGTTCGATATCGGGATAATAAAATCTAAATTATGTTCGTAGATATTGACTCTAATGTGTATAGTTGTCTTTATATGGGTCATTTTTATGTAGTGTGGGATCTTAGATAAAAATTTATTAAAAGCGTAGTCACATCTAGTACAATCTACGTAAGTCCGTGGAGCTGACTATGCAAAATTTGCTCCAATGTTTTCTCCGCGCTCCGTACTATCCATTTTCTATCCATTAAGGATCCTTGATTCCTTCTCCAATTGTTTGTCGGTCGCTTCGCTTCCTGTTTTTAAGTGAAATCGTGAACTTTTTATTGCGAGGTGATTTCATCTGTAAGTTGTGCAAGTTTCACCGTTTTGACTTTGATGTTTTATTTAGTGGGTCCCGTAACTGAAAGTTACAAGTTATTCACATCTTTTTGGAGTATCATTTAGTTTTTTTTCTACGAGATTCAAATCGCAAACAAGCATATAGTCATGGTGGAAAGAGATCGATGAAATTTGTGCCAGGGTAAAATTTGTTATCTACTTATAATAGGGGTAGCTACCTAGATAGGTACAGATAGGTAGTTACCCCTGAGGACTAAGTTGGAACGCCTTTTATCACTCCTTTACCAAAATATTTGCTGTCGTGTTGGAGAGTTTTACTACCAGAACAAAGTAACGTCCTTAAAGTTATCTGAAGGTCCTATCTACGTCCTTGAAGCTAACAATCAAACAATCAAACAAGCAAGTAAGTAACTCTACCTTATATTTTTTGACAAAGGGGAAATCTTCATAAGGTTCTATGGGCCGTGAAAACGATACTGACTTACATAAAAACCCCCTGATGGCTCAGCGCTACTTGGAGGACTCCAGGGATTCTAACGATGCGCAACATGAGTCATCTGAACAAGTCAGTCCGCACCCTGGAGAGCTTTCAATCTTCATATACTTTCGGGTGATCAAGAGAATATGTAGAAATACATAATTATCATCGATCTTCCCAAGATTGCAGAATTGGTGGTAAGAAGTCTCAGTCTCACCGTTCACAACCCTGGCAGATACATTCAGTCTCCTCTTATGACTTGAAGAGACAGACAAAATATTTTTTAATAAGATTGAAGAAGAAGACAGACCACCTACTGATCAGTATTCACTGCCACCCATAGACATCTATAAGCAACTTCATAAATAATAGTGGTTCTATCTGAAGTCAGTCACAGATGCGTTGCTACTCCCGAGGACTGAGATGGTCATCTCATATGAAAGTGAGCCGATAAACTCTACCTTATCACATTTTCAAAATCTTTGACATGCTAATAATCAAAACCTAATTACAATGTTTACTGCAGTGTATTGTCTTTCATAATAAACAAAAACAATGTAACGTAAGCTTCTATATAAATGAAATATAAAGTCATATGTCTCTCCTCTCATAAGACGCGAGATAAAATGATATTTTCCCCGACAATACAAGGTTAGGTATATGTAATAACGCGTTTAATAATGGCTCCATGTCGCAATTAGGAGAATAATTTTCTCCATCAAGCTGCGAATGAGACTCGAACTCGGGACCGGGTGATGGAGTCGAGCCACCTGGAAGCGTCGATTTATTGCTCGACAAGGCTTGCTAGTCATGAACCGACCAAAACAAAGAAGAGGTAATACATCGATTGTAACACTTGATTTAGAAAGTTTTCTTTCTTGACCAAAAAAAGTGAACATAACATGTTAAAATACATGATATAATGATACAATACAAAAATATTTATTATTGGTAGAAATATTCACCTTAAGGCGAAAGTTACGGTATTTGACAATATTACATTTAAAATATGCATGTGATTACGTTGTTTACGAAAAAATCACAGGATTGCTGATAAAACAACGAAATCATACATAATATTTTAACCAAAACTTTAAAATAAAATGTATTTCTTAAGACATAAATGTCTTTATTTGTAATTAAGAGAAATGTAACATCAGTTACATTCTTATTCATAGTCTTAATTACATAGTAGAGATAAAATAAAACTAATATGTTTTGCAAAAAGTCGTCTCTTGAATAGGAAGATTTTTAAAACAGCGAGTTAATTATAATGAGTCGCACACCGGTTAATCGCAGACGTGACGCTTTGTCTGAACTGACAGAACAATGTGCGGGCTCCCATTCACGGACCGTCTTTTGTTAAGTCGGCTAATTTATAGCACCTTTAGTTCAGAGGTATAGAAGTTTCGTTTGACTTCGTGAAATACGTTCGTATTCCGTCTTAGTGAAGGTTTTGGGTAAATTTAGGTTCTTATTGATTTGAACGTAGAGGAGTTGCGTAGAAAAACAGAATATTCACGTTAAACGCGGATTTTGTATCTTGAATTTTCAGTATCGGAAGAATATTAGAATTTCAGTGTCTGATGAATTATGATTGGCTCGCACTTTTAAAACGTATAACACTTTTTAAAAGTGCAAGCCTTATACTTATAGAGCCAAACAAATAAATGTCTTATTAGAGAAATTGCATAGTGACAAAAAAAGTGATTTAATTATGATGTAATGAACCTTATTATAGGAAAGTAAAATTTATGGTTGTCCTTTTTTAGCATGTAATCGTATCTTTTGAATTCCTTAAAATAAACGTATTAGGAGTAGTTCAAAATTTAGGCAAATTAAAATAAATACTTAGGGTATTAACTTAATTAACTTAATTTTGCGTTCGGCCCGTTTTTCTCTCACTCTTCAATATACGTATTTAATTTCAAAATATTTT
>DWNE01010645.1:0-10230 GCA_018249875.1 Cecropterus toxeus
CTGTTCTGGGTCTGGGTGTTTGTGTATTCGTCTATGTGTGTCCATGGCACCCACGACACAGGAGAAAATCCTAGTGTAGGGCTATGAGTGTAGAAAGCGTTTATAAATTTATCCTTAAAATTTAATTTATCCTTAAAATTTAATTTATCCTTATATAATCTGTTCTGGACTTTGGTGTTTGTGTGTCTTGACACGTAGTAATGAGCTTAAAAAAGTGATTTTCAGCAGACATCTCAATCGCCACCTCAGAAATATTTGTCGCGAATCCCTACGTAATATTAACAATGGTAATTTGTGCTGCTTGCCAAGTTTTAGTAACATAACGCGGTCACATAACGTGGATACTAGGAATAGAAGCCCAGTGGCATGATTACGGTAAACCATGACCACGGTTTATATCCAAGGCAGATTTTACAACCATTTCAGTTATTTCAAATTAGAAACATTGTTAAAAATAAAAAAAAACTGGCGTAAAACGATTTTTTTGTTCGTTTTGATATATATAATTTAACGCAAATATGTGTTCGACAAAATAGTCATGTTTAACTACTATAAATATATTTTTTCTTAGTATGGTCTAATTACTAGCTTACATTTGATACCCATATTGTCGCGATAAAAAAGAAGTCGTCTCTCGTCTCCTTCAACTATTTGGGGTATATAGGGGTTGGGTTTGGGGTAAATAAAGGCGCTATTTTTTTTAAATATATAGCTTATGTCACTCTGCAAACTAAGACAATTCTAATGGCATGTCATATGTCACAATCCGACAAGCCATTTGAGCTGTAGCGCTTAATAAAAAATAGACATACATATAAAAAAACAAATCTCATTCTTACCTACTTATCCTATATGTTTATGTGTTTGTTTTTTTTATCGTGACGTATTTTCGTTTCGACTTTTAAATCACAACTGTTCTAAAGAAGGTTCATTTCAACAAGATGGTAAAAAAAATCACAATAAAGAAAAAAGACGAACCCGCTGAGTGTCTTGTCGGATATTCTCAGTTAAGATCGTGTTCCGATCCAGTGGTAGTATAAGAAATGTATTGTTGTTGACAATTTGTAAGTGCCCCCGTAAGCCTATGCAATATAAAGACATTTAATTTTTTGTTAGTTCTTTAGTAAGTGAGAGTGAAAATTTGCAAGCGAATTTTTTAACAATAAACCTCAATGAATTGAAATTTTGCACATGCACAAAATAATTTTAATTACATTTTTAAATGAGTACGAAGCATTTTGATTTTATTTTACGCAATTTTGATATTCGACATCGACTTTGGTCCAATATACCTAAGGGATATATTTTATAGTCAGTTTTTAAGCAATTTGAAAAAATGTAGCCAGTTTACCAAACTATCATCTGGCTACATTTTTTATACACGAATAGAACTTATTACTATATAATCTAAACAGTCAGCTCAAATTATTAGCTATAATAAAACAAACTCTATAAAAAAACACTTAGACTATATAATATAAATTATTAAATATAATAGTTTCCATCCATATTATTGTCTTCCATCCAAATTATAATCCTCGTGGAAGATTTTCCAAAACTATTTTTTTCCAAGCTGATAACATTACCTTGTTATAATTAAGTGGATTAGCTTAATTTCATTAAATAAATATAGTTTTACTTCACAATCATCAGTATTGATTCCCAGTACGAATTGACACGATGAACTTTCGATAATTGATTCTATATTTAAGAGCTGCAAATGACGCTGTGCACTTTTGGCACAGTGTGCTTCCTCATAGCTAACGATGTGCACAAAATTCTCAGCTGCGAAGCCAAAAACAACTCTCAGTCCACGCGTTACGATTCGAATTGCACGGTCACATCCTCTGTACTGACATTTCACATAACACACGTGGAAATTTCACCGACAAGAATAAAACTGACACAGAAAGCGGTCAGATGAACGCTGATTTTTGGATAGCTCAGTCGGCGTATAGTATTTAACACCCAAATCGATTTAAGTGTTTGTTTAGAATAGTTGATACAATGAATAAGAAAAACAAAAATAAAAACCGCAGTAAACCTGCTAACCCAGTTCCCTCGACGCAGAAAGATACAGTTATAGAAGAAACCACCGCGCTTGAACCTGAAAAACCTCCTGCGGAAATACCTGAAAGTTTATTTAAGGAAAGTGACAGTGTTGTTGAAACCGTAAGTGAAGTGAAGTCGCCGGTTATGGAAGAGAATGATACAGCCAGTGATACTCCTAAGAAACCCAAAAGGAATAAGGCTAAAAAGAAGAAACAAGAAGAACCAAACTTAGAAGAAATAAAATTGACTTCTGCTGAGGTTCCCCCTTTGGAGCCACTTCCAGAACCCGCTAGTGAAATGAAAGATGAAAGTAAAGCGGATATCAAGGAGCCTATAGTTGCAGAAGAGAATACTAAGGTTGAAGAGAATATAACGCCAAATGTCCGTAAAAAGAAAAACAAGAAGAAACAAAGTGAACAGCAAAAAGTTGAAGAACCTGCTAAAGAAGCTGTAGTTGAAAAGTTGGACAACATTAAAAAAGAGGAAACTATAGTAGATACACAAATCGTGCCCGAAATATTTAAACCTGAAACTACAGAACCGGAAACAAAGTCAAAAAAGAAAAATAAAAAGAAAAAACTCCGCCATGACTCTGAGAAATCTGATAAAGCCGAAGAGATTGTATCGTGTACGGCCGCGTTCCAAAAACTGATAAGTTCCACAGATAACGAAGAAGTTGTAAAATCTGCAGAAGAAATCGAATCTAAAGATATTGTTGAAGAGAACAAACAAGATATTCCTCCCAAAGAAGAAACTCTCAAAGACCTGATAGAGAGTGTGTTATTATCAGAAGAAACACCTGAACCAGAGAGGGAACTATTAAAAGAAGAACCACCAAAGGGTAAAAAGAAACATAAGAAAGACAAAAAGCAACAACAGAAAGACGATATTGAGACTAAAAAGTTAGAAGATGTACCTTTAGAAATACCTGTAGAGAGCAGTATTGATACTGTATCCCAAGATATTGTTAAAGATGACGTCATGAAAGAAGAAAAGTTACCTTCAACAGAATTGGAATCTTCGGACATCGCAAAACCCAAAGCTAAGATTGCAAAACCAGTAGACAAAAAACGCAAAGGAAAACCAGAACTTTCGGAAAGCTGCGAAAAAACTTCTGACAATATAACAGCTGAAGCTATACAAGTACAAACAGCTACAAAAGTTATTGAACCTTATATACAGGAGCAAAAACTATCAGAAAAGGAACAAGTGGAAAGTTTAATTTTAGAAAGTAAATCAGCAGAAACTATTACTAGTAATGTAGAAGATATAAGCTCTCAGGCACCTATTAAAACTACAACAGCAGAAACAGAACAAAAAAATATTACAGATATTGTGTTTGACATACCTGTTGACACTATTATCCCCAGTAACATTACCAGCATCCCAGTAGAAATGCCAATTGCAGCAAATATTTTGGAAAAATGTGAAAAGACAATTGATGATAAGACGGTTGAAGAGTTTATCCAACCAGAAGCCATGAAAACTAGAGATATACTACCACAGCCAATTGATATAGTGCCAGAAACATCTATTTCATTAGACATTGCTCAAGAAAGAGAGAAGGATATATCTGTATCTCCAGAACCATATAAAACCGTTGAAAAGAAAAAGAAAAAACATCATAAGAAAATAGATATTACGAACGTTCCTACTGAAAAAACGCCTGAACATAAAGTTTTGGCTACGCCAGAATCAGAACAAGTAAAAGAAGAACCACAAAAACAATCAGACGACATAGTTGACTTACCGTCACCTGGCGATGTAGAAATAAGTAGTTTAAAAATAGATGATACAGAGGGATCCTCTGAAGTAACTCCCGATTTTATACACCATCCACTTGCAACGAGCCAACAGTTTATGGACGATAATAATAATATGCTGATAACAGAAATAATTTCAACAGAAGAAAAACTACCACCTCCCCTATTCTTCCCAAGTGAACCTATTATTCGAGGGTCTGGTGAAACACCTGAGCCTGTTTTTGAAAAAATATCGTTGACACCAACAATTACACGAGAGAGAAGTAAGACAGATGAACCTGAAAAGACTGACCTCAAATCCAAGATGATGGAAGTTAGCCAAGATATGGAAGAACTTAGATTATCCATTGAAAGATCGTTAGCAGAACTAACTTCAATGGAAAAAACTGAGCAGGAAGTAGAAAAACAGTTACATAAACCGGAAGCTCTAAAGTCAGAAATTAAAGAACCGGAAGTTTCTGCAGAAAAAGATGTCAAAAAACCTGAAGATAATAAAATAAATATTATAACAGAAGCTATAGCTCATGCTGATAAAGATATACCAGAAGAAAGTAAAATAGAAACTAAAAATATATTAAATGAAAATACGTCTCTAATAATAGAGGAGACTAATATACCGCAAGTTTCGATTGAAGATGCAACACCTAAAATTGAGGAAACAATGCCATTACCCGATAAACCGGAAATAATGGAGACTGAAAAGGTAGAACCATCTACTACAGTGAAACCTGATGAAGGGAAGAAAATGACTGAAGTAAAAGAGTCTCCACCAGTTGCTCCCGCTAGAAAAGACCACAAGGGTAAAGGTAAAGGTAAAAGGAAAGGTAAACAAGATGCTCAATCTCAACAAACTACCTCAATACCTGAATCTACTACTGCCACTACAACAGAAAGTACTAAACAAGAAGCTAAAAAAGAAGAAAAATCCGAACAAAAACAAGAGTCATCTGTATCAGACAAAAATAAAGGTAAACAACAAGCTATGCAACACGAAAATGGTTGCAATGGTTCTGAAGACGTACCACAAGATTCAAATATTGATATATCCTTCGAACCAATAGAGCATTTTGAAGACGCCTTAACTTCGAGTGTCGATGATGTTAATAAAACGTTCGAAATGATTGCTAACGAAGTAAACACACCGGAATATACGTTTCAGAATCCAGAAATAAACATAATAGCACCAGACGATTCAGAAGCAGTAAAATCAAAAGAAAATCCCGTTACGCCGCCAAAAAACTTGCTGGGCCATCCCGATATTCCTGTACAATCGAATAGACCCGATTACAAAAAGGAGAAAAATAAACAACCGAACATGAGACAAGCGAAGGTGAAAATAAAAGACGCAGTCGACATCGAGAAGATAGATAAGACGAAACAATCAAAGGAATCGCAAACAGATAATAAAAGGAAGTCCAACAAAAACATGCTAGAATCTTTCTCTTACATGACAAATGGCGACTCTGAATACGTGTACAAGTATAGTTTTCGTAAAGTATTCCTTCAAAGTCTATGCCATGTTTGCAGGAAGGAGTTGTCTCAAAGAATCCCATGTCAGTTCTGTTCTCTGGTGTTTTACTGTAGCCAGAAGCATAAAGATGAAGACTGGCCTCATCATCAGTCTCTTTGCTTCGCTGTTTGCACTATTGTTCATTTGAAAGGTAATTTTTACTACATTTGTTTCTGTAGACATTAATTAAATATGTCTTCCTCTTATTTCATGACGCATTTATATTATAATGTTTTTCAATACTGACTTCTCACTTATTGTATGTACATAGTAGCGTATTATTATTAATGGGCTTTAAATACAATTTGAATTTAATAACGGTTGCGATGTCAACCTAGAACAGAGATTTACAATCTATTTTGGGCAAGAGACCCCTCTTTTGAACATATACTTCAGACCCCAAATTCTACCAAGCTTACAACGAACAACAACATACCAAGATACAACCTGTGTCCCGCGGTTTAACTCACATTAAATATGTAAAATAAATTAAAATCGTATATTTAATATAACGTTTATACAAGTCTTTGTCAAAATAGTCAAGTGAAAGCAATACTTTCACTGTCGTTATAGTAAAAAAAGTCTCTTCCCCCCTTTTTCCTACACTTCCATGCATCATTTTTTAAAATTATATAGCCTATGTCACTACGCAAACTGAGACGATTCTAATGATATGTCACAATCCGTCAAGCTGTTTAGGCTGCAGCGTGTGCCAAAGAAATGTACATACATACAAACAAACATACATACATAGATATCTATGTTTAAGGAGAGTAATGTTACATTACTCTCCTTCTGACGCAGTTGTGTAAATAGTAGAAGTTTAATTTTTAGTATATAATGTACGGATACATTCATCACACTACCTATTGATGAAAATTGTCATCTCACATACAAAATGTGTAAAACAAGTTAAAGAACTCATGATAATCGTGTACCATTTTTAAACATTTCGCATAAACATTTCACAGAACAGAAACACATCTTCGCCGACGCAAAGAACATAACAGGTCACAACTACCGACTCCTGAGGATGCAGATGATAGTGTCCTGCGAGAAGGTCCTGAAGAGGAAGCTAGTGCCCTGGGAGCAGGAGACCTTCCTCTACCCCAGGATTTGTGCTGACATACGTTGCAGGGAGTGGAGGCAGTCCAAACTAACCGATTGTGCGGGATGTGGACAGGTAAAATATATCTATATATATATATATATATATTTTTAACCGATTTTGAAAAGGAGAAGGTTCTCAATTTGATTGTATTTTTTATCAGATTATAGTAGCAAACGAACATGTAGTCCACATAAAAAAAATCATCTGAAGTCACTCATAGATGCGTTGCTACTCCCGAGGACTAAGATGTTTCTTTCCCTTACGTAGAAGACACCCTTCTGTCGAAATGCAAGAACTGTTTCACGCTAGAAACAGATGTACCTCTCTAAATTTGAAACCAGAAATTAAAATTATTTTAAGTAAACTCCACTAGTTTACTTAAAATAATTTTAATTTATTTTCTCAATTGCTACTTTCAAAGAAAAAAGAAAAAAAACTCGTGATCACAGTTGGTATGGTAGTTCTTATTTAGTATGTACACTCAGGAAAAGAAATTTCATATAATACCATATAAATAAGCGTCAAAAGAATCAAATGAAACCCTTTTTACACCGCTGTTATATAAAAATGAAAACATCCTTTTATTCAAATGTATTCATGAATAATTTATAAGGCTTTGAAATAACTTCGCGGTAGAATATGAGACATGTGTTGTAGCGAGTGTTGCAGAAAGACAATCTAATAATTATTATAAATAGGGATAAACCAGCGATATGAAATCCAGCCTCTCATTTTCACTGTCCCATGTTTGAAACCCATGTCCAGGAACGCATGTCCAATCAATGGTTAATTACATGGTTATATTAACCGACTTCAAAAATTAGTTGGTATATTTTTTAACTTTCCTAGTTAGTTTGTATGTATGTCTTAGGGTTCAATTTTGTAACTAAATATGTTAAAACTAACTCTCGTCAACCCATTATTGTCCCACTACTGGGCACGGGTCTTCTCTCAGAATGAGAAATTTTTAGGCTATAGTCCACCGCGCTAGCCAAGTGCGAATTGGTAGACTTCACACACCTTTGAGAACTCTATTTTTTAGAGAATTCTCAGATGTGCAGGTTTCCTCGCGATGTTTTCCTATACTCTAAAGCAGTGATAATTAAATTTTAATACGCACATAATTTAAAAAAAAACAGTGGTGAGTACCCGGGATTGGAGCTTCGGACCCTCGATTGAGAGGCCGAGTTTCTACCATTAGGCTATCACTGCTCTTATATACTTCATGTTAATCTAATTCCAATTCAGACAAGACAAGTATACAACAGTAACAATCATAAACATTCCAGATATCCTACTGTTCTGAAAATCCAGACCACTTACCTGCGAGCCACCAGCGTTGGTGCAGGTCATACGCCCTCTATCAGAAGCTGGTGCATCATCAGCAGACCAAGGGTCGCGTGGAGCCAAAGATGCCGAGCAGGATTCTGCCTGAAGGATACAGAATCCCGGACAAGATAAATGAGGCTCTTGCTGCTATGTATGATGAGAAGATAGGTAAGTGATAACTTAAAAGTGGAGCTTTTTAATGTATTTTAGAAGGTAGACGGTTACAACAATTCCTAGCGTGCAGTTCTTACGTTTCGGTGGAAGTGTGGTTGCCAGCTACTTTATTTAAAACGTCCGTCTTAGTCCTTGGGAGCAGCAAAGCCATTAAGATTGAGTTCAGATAGACTCAAAGAGATATTGCCTTTTTAGTAAAAATAAATGCGTCCAGAAATCTAAGGATAGCCCAGCCCCGTGGCTTCTGTAACTGTAAATCTTAATCTAGTTTGATAGCCGTGAGTAATTTACTCACGGCTATCAAACTAGATACACGCTTCCGAGCTTCGGAGGGTACGCTAAAACGTGGGCTCCCGTTTTTAGTATCGAATGTCAATTGTTGAGCCTTTTCGGAAGCCGTGGGCTTTAGCTTGCGAGAGTCCAACAGCTTATCGTTCCAGTCTTAATTGTACGCAGGATGCCCAGCGATGGAAAACGAAAAGCAATTGCAACCAGGATCTAGTACTAAATTAGATTTGAAATTTCAAAGGTTTATCAATCAAATATGCCTAATACACGTACATAGATTATCGAAAACAGTTACAATAGTTGAAAACTATACCGCATTTACTTGCCACGTTCAGAAAAACACCGAAAAAGTGTATTTTAATTAATCCTTGCTCTAATTAATTCAGAAATAATAATAACAGAAACATAATACGCAATAAATTCCTGTAAATATCGCGTTTGTTAGTAAATAAGTTACGAATTGATAAGTGTATTTGAAGTATAACATTTCCTTTAAAACAGTACTAACCATTTCCCATGACTCCACCCACTTGCATTACGTTTACCAGAGTAAAGGATATAGTTATAAAACAGAAGTTCCCAAACTTATTACGTCTAATGTCCACCTTGGAAATCTGTTATTTTGTAGCGTCTTCCATTATTTTTTTACTGTAAATACCTCAGTAACATATTATTCTTTGGAGTTTAAGTAAACCTACATTCTAAACGAGACATTTCTTATCAATGAAATCAATAATAATGAAACTTTACAACATTAAGGCTATATTTTATTCAAAATTAACATTGAACAATAATTATACAACTTTACAATGTAACGAGTATCTTTTACCTGTTATATTTAAAATAATTCACTTTTTGTTTTAAAATTATTCTAATGTGCAGTATGAATCTGATCATCGCACCCCAATTATTGAGCCCCTTACCACCTCCCTCTAGACCTCTAGCGCCCACATTAAGTTATCGCCCACTTTGGGAAATACTGCTATGTATTAATCAAGACCATGTGTGCCAAATTCTATCCAAACCCTTCAGTATTTTTGCGTGAAAAACTAACAAATATCCTGACAAACTTTCGTCTTCAAAATATTTGTAAGATATTTATTTCATTGCGTTGCGTCTAATCGAATTACGCATGCATAATGCAAGTCATAGCCGTTGAGACTCGTACGAAGAATTTCGGATGAGTCGTTTTATGTTGTGATATATTGAATGCATGCAAAAAATCCATTCATAAAATAAAAATGAAATTTCTGCCGGTTTGCAATCGCAATATTTTTGCAAAAAAATAATATTTGTGGGACTTGGTCATTTTCACATTTATAACTTTAAGAATTCAGTAGTTTTGAACTTGATATGATTTCTAAAATACATAAGTAGACAGGCAGAAATTCTTAAAAGAATATGATAAAATTCTTTTTGTTACTTATTCTTCAAATAATTTCCAAGATTTTTCGAAAATGAGTTGTACTCGTCCACAGTACATAGAATTATATACATATATGGAAAAATCGTGAATATACGTCGAAATTTTTTTATTAGTAACAATAAATATAAATAGGGTTTTCAATAACCTCCCACATATCTTAAAATAATAATTATGCGGAATCATACACTTAATAATACCTAATTTATTTCTGGTCAGCTAAATAAAGACTGTGAATCAGTTATTTCTGGCATTCTAGTAATGCTGTGAAATATGATTAGATTCTCATTGCGTTACACATATCCTTATGATTTTGAAATCAGTCCAAAATATACAGTTATTCATAAATAATGTATTATGAACAGCTTTCTATAAAGTAAAATAAATCACCTTGTTTAACCTAAAGTAATTTCTAGGTAGGCAACATTATAAAATATTTCCATTTTATTGGGATTTTGTCACGTTTAGATTTTTTCAAGTGATCGTTGTAATTTGTAACTCGATAAAACATAAAACTTTTTAACAAAAAATAGAAACCGACTTCCATGTCACCAAAAAGCAATAAAATAATTTAAATATA
>DWNE01010646.1:0-10229 GCA_018249875.1 Cecropterus toxeus
CCCCGCTGCCGAAGCCGAAGGCGGCCAAGCAGCCGCGCCCTTCGGTGAGTGGCGCTAAGACAGCCACCACCACCAAGGCAGTCCAGGCAGACCACCCGCCGCCTCCTCCAGCGCCGACTCCAGCCCCGGTAGCTGCACAGGTGGCCCCTTCCCACAAAGGGAAAGGGGTAGGTAAGCGGTCGCGTAGGGAACCGGAGGTCCAGGTGGCTCCCACTAACCCCCCCTCTCCCCGCCCCCGCTCCAGCTTAACTCCCATTCCTGCCCCCCGTCCCCTACAGGCGCTGGGGATCAATACGCCGGCTGATGATCTGGTGGCGGCAATTGCAACCATCAGTGAAGCTATTGCGCGGTACCCAGCGCTTGTGGGTACCATTAAATCCATTTTGTCCGACACTCTAGGGTTCCAGTATGGCTGCTCAACTTAGGCTACTGTACTGGAACCCCGGAGGAGTCCTACTACACCTTCCGGGGCTGAGGCGTCTCGTCCAGGAGCAGGACATACATGTCGTTCTCCTGGGCGAGACGAAACTGCGACCGGGCTTGGCCTTCGCGATCCCGAATTACACCGTGTACCGCCGCGACGAAATATCGCGGACGGGGTACCCATTTAGGGGAACCGCCATTGCGGTTCGTCGCGATGTGGTACACGATGTACTCCCACTCCCCCCGTTCACGATCACCCGCTCCATAGGGGCTGTGGTGAGCGTCGGGGGGCGGGAATTGCGACTGTTTGCCGCATACCGACCGCCTGAACCCCGCTTTGACCCGCAGGACATCCATACCATCTTGGAAGATGGCGCTGCGACCTTACTGGCTGGCGACCTCAACGCCAAACATAAGGCTTGGGGATCCAGGATCGTCAATCCAGTGGGACGCAAGCTGTACGCTGACTCCGAGGAGGTGGGCTACGAGGTGATTGGGCCAGAATCGCCTACGCACATCCTCTCGGACGAGTCCCATCTTCCCGATGTCCTGGACATAATTCTCCATAGGAACCTCCGCTGCCCAGTCCATGTGGAGGTGTTGTATGATCTGGACACACAACACCTCTCCATACTGACTGATTGCAGAGGGCGCTGCTCTAAACAACAAAACATTTGAACGTTCTTGACTCAATATTTAATAACTTGCAAATTACGTTTTTTAACAGTGATTATTGTGTGTTATATTCTGTGCTAAACAGAAAACTATTAGTGTGAGTGTTAGCTCAGTGAACTGTGCAACTGTTAAAAATAAAAAAGGATTTTACAAAACCAACCGTTACAAAGTTAAACTCAATATTCCCTGAGTAAGTCGGCTCTAAACAAACATTGCTGAAATTCCCGGTATACAATGAACAATATTACGTGCAAATCGTAATTTAAACAACAACTTAGTGATCATTGCACAGAAACAAACATAATCTTAGCTGTTATTAGCACTTTTTTCTGTAAACAGCGCCATCTATTGTCGGTGTTTGAAAATCTTTCTAACACCGTGTACCTTCTAATAGTAGACTCGTGCGCCATCTGTTGGTGAGAAGACTGAACTACTTCATTTCATATCGACCCTGTTTACACCGATATCATAAATTTCTGCCTACCTAGTGCCACCTAGCATCCAGTAGACAAGAAAGATGGCTCCAAAGAAAATGTGCAGTAAATGTTATAATGGCATCAATGATATAAACTTTATTAAGTGTTCGAAATGCATCGGAATACATCATCTAAAATGCGTTGGTATAAAATCAAAGATTCCAATTTCCGAAAACTGGATATGCGGTTTTTGTTTAGCTATGCGGAAAAGAGCGAGCAAAAGTCACACTCCCAGCCTTCAACGACTAAACGCGGCTAACGAAAGTCCTTATCATGCCAATAGTACATCTCGGAACGATCACAATACATCCCTGACAGATCACAATACGTCTGTGTCTCAAAGCGCTGAAAAAAGCTTTATCGATACCATACGCGAGTGCTTACAGGAGGAAATGAAGAGTTTAATTTTGGAACAATTCAACTTATTATACACAAAACTCTCTAAGGATTTTGAAGAGCTACTGAAGGACAAACTGCACGTTAAATTGGATAGTACTATAGAGAAATTAAACGAGAAGGTAAGCTCTCTGGAATCGAAACTTGAAGTCTTCATGCTGCCTCGTGAATTATCAAACCCGCAATCCAAGCCTACTATAAATGCAGCTAAGAAGACTAACATACCTATCGAAGCTAATAGAGAAGATTCATTAAAATCGCCACAAAAGCAGAATAAGGGTCCTCCACTGTGTCGTGAAACACAAAACCCTGTGGCCTTCGTGCTGGCACCCCGTACACCTGGTCTCCAGATGCTAACATCACAGAACTTGGAAACCAGTACGGCTATCGACGGGCAATGGAATGAAGTGAGACGTCGGAAGAACCGCAGTCCACGCAGTACCCCGCCTAACGTATTGATAGGGACTGCAGCACCAGGAACAACTGCACTGGAGGCTTCAGAGAAAAGAAAATATCTGCATCTCTTGTATGTAAAGGCAGGTACTACTGAGGAGCAGGTGCGTAAGCATTTGGAAATTATCTGTGGTGGTGATGTTTGTACTGTAGAATCTTTAAAAGCTCGCGGGAACTATGCTTCTTCAAATTGAATGTTCCTTCCGACATGACTGGTATAGTGATGAATGGCAACCACTGGACCAATAATATTTGTATTAAGCCATGGCGCCATATTTTTCCCTCAAAAACTGAAGAAAGGAATGAAAAATAGTAGTATCAACATACTCTATCAAAATGTAAGAGGTCTTCGGTCAAAAACAAATGTATTTTACAATAACTTGGTATCTTATCAAGCTGATCTTATCGCTTTAACTGAAACCTTTCTTACCAGCTCTGTGTATGATGCAGAATTATTCCCTCCGACCTATAAAGTATTTCGTAAAGACCGCATAAAAAATACGGGTTGGGGAGGAGTTCTCTTAGCAGCTAAGGACAAATATTCAATAAGCCTTTTATCTGACATAGATGGCCTCTCTGATGATAAAGAGATACTTTTTATATTGTTTTCGCATGGTAGCGTTAAATTTATATGTTGCGTAGTATACCTGCCCCCCGGTTATAATGACCAGCAATATTTGGAAGTACTGAGCTGTATAGAAAAACGCTGTATGTAAATATCCATCTCTTGAGTTGATTGTACTAGGCGATTTTAACTTGTCATCATGCAGTGTAAATGTTAAAAATCTATTTGCTATGTTCTCTAAATTTTGTAATTTTTTTCAATATAATAATGTGTGTAACAAATACGGAGGCGTTCTGGACTTGGTGTTGAGCAATATCTCAGCACACCGTCTAAGTTTATCTTGTGATATTGAACCGCTTGTAAAACCGGATCCGTATCATCCCCCCCTTGAAGTAAAGCTTTTTTACACCAAAAGCCGGGAATTATACCTTAACCCGTCGATTTCCCAGTGTTCAAATTCAAATACTAGTACGCACGTCAGTGGATGGAACTTTAAAAAAGCCAACTTCTACTCTCTATACGTGCATATAGCCAATATTGATTGGTCTGATCTAGAAAATACTAACGATGTAGACACTGCAACGGATATATTCAGCAACAACCTTGCTGAGTGTATAGATAAAAATGTACCTCGTAAACGCCATACACAACCCAGAAAACGTTATTACTATCCTGCATGGTATACTCCATTTTTCATAAAAAAACATACAACATAAATATTTTCATCTTAAAAAATACAAAATTAATAAGTCTAATTTCAATAAAGAGTTATTTAAGTATTATAGAACTCTGTGTAAAACTTTGATTAAATCAGCATACAATCATTACATGGGTCAAGTAGAGCGTAATATTACAGATGATCTTTCGAAATTTTGGCAGTTTATTAAAAACAAAAAGAAAAGCAGGCAGGGGCGGCACTACTCTGCTGATGGCAACTCAATATCTGGGCAAGAAGCAGCTGATACTTTTTCGCGGTATTTTAGCTCCGTGTTTCATAGCCGCATTCCGGCACTGAACGTAGACGAGGCTCTGCGTGTATCCACTGATTGTGGAGCCGTCCGCATAGCAATTGTCAAGATAGACAAGACTGACATCTGCCAGGCTGCTTCCAAATTAAAGGCACACTCTTCTGCTGGACCTGATGGTATTCCACCCTTTTTAGTAAAAGATTGCCTCTCAGTACTTCTTGCGCCCCTCTTATACTTGCTCAATCTTTGCATTCGCCTCTGTACATACCCCTCTCAGTGGAAGGTTTCTAGAGTCACACCAGTACCGAAAAATAATTCTAGCACTGACTTTACTACATACAGGCCAATAGCGGTACTTTCAGTCTTCGGCAAGTTGTTTGAAACCATCTTAGATTCATACATTACACAGCAAATCGCTGTTTATCTTACTGATTGCCAACATGGTTTTCACCGTTGTAGATCAACAAACACCAATCTTATAAACTATGTCGATTACATAACACAAAAACTAGACCAAAGACAACAGGTAGACGCAGCATATTTCGACTACAAAAAAGCCTTCGATTTAGTGGATAACGACATCTTGTTATAAAAACTTGCTTCGATAGGTTTCACTCCGAGGTTGCTCCAGTTATTTGCATCTTACTTGAGAAATCGTAGCCAATATGTTAGATTAGACTCTTTCCATTCTGACATGTATTATACGCGTTCTGGCGTAAGTCAGGGTAGCACGCTAGGCCCAACCCTATTTTTGGTTATGATCAACGATTTACCGGATGTTGTGAGTGCCTCTGGCTGCCTGTTGTTTGCTGACGATTTAAAATTGTTTTTAGGCATACGCAATGCAACTGATTGTAACATGCTGCAGAGCGATATTGATGCTGTTGTAGAATGGGGTATTAAAAATCGAATGCACTTCAATGCAGCAAAATGCAAAATTATTACTTTTACGCGATCTTTATCTCCGTGTCTTTACACGTACAACCTACCTGGGGAGGCCCTAGAACGTGTTAACTCTATTCGGGACTTAGGTATCTTAATGGATACTCGCCTTAGCTTTAGAAATCACATAGAATCTCTATGCTGCGACGTTAGTAAAACGCTTGGTTTCATATTAAGAGCGTCATCGGAGTTTAAAAATCGTAAAATTTTTCTTACTCTATACAATGCTTATATACGAAGTAGACTCGAATTTGGTGCAATTATCTGGGACCCATTTGAAATAAAATATGCCCAGCTACTGGAACGTATACAAAAAAAAAGCGGCTCGGTATCTCTATGAAAAAATGTATGGATAAATAAAAAGATGTATGGATATTATCCTTTTTTGTATCCTTCTCTATTCGTATTATGTAGGCATGGTGGGTATGGATACGCTATTTCTCAGGAGAAAGATGCTTCTGTTGGCTCACTATCACTGCCTTCTGGATGGGAAAATCAACAACCCTTGTGCTCTAGAACGGATGGGCCTACTAGTGCCACAGCAGCAGCACAGGCGTAGCGTGCGCGGCCGCCCGCCCCTGTTCGCTGCGCCGGCCACACACACCCGCCACGGGCGGAACGCGCCCACGGCTAGAGCCATCAGCCTTCTTAATGATATTCATACCCAAGTCCCGAACGTCGACATATTTAATGATAAAAACAATGCAATTTGTAATTATTATCAGGAATTTTATATTCAAATTATTTTTATTTATTTGTCAATATGCATGCCTAATTTTTAAGAAATATTGTGGATGTCTTAACTTAATTTTAAATTTTAATTCTAATAGTGATTTTATGTATGTAATGTAATTTTATTTAATTTATAATTGTTATTTTTGCGTTTTCAAGGCCTTGACGCGAGCTATAATCTGGCGAACAACATTTTAAGAATAAATAAATAAAACTACGTATCTTGAGTAGCCATTACATAGTAAATAGTATCAATTCCTAATATTAGTCTAAAACCATACCTTAAAAATGCTTTCTGGTATAACCTCGCGAGCTTCAACTGCAACCTATCAGGCGTAGACCCTTGGATTACAGTCAGCAGCCAGTACCTTCGGTCTTCTGGTATTTCTGGCGCAAGACTGCCAGGTGGGCCTATGTCATCGCAGTTGAGCACGCAATCCCCTGTCGTCTTATCCGTCACCGCCTGGATTTTGAACCGAACGCTGTTAAATTTAACATTTTCTGCAGTACTATTGACAGTTCCAATTTCAACGATTTTAACTTGTAGTTATTTACAAAATTATCGAAAAACCATAAAAAATAATACGTTTCTTTTAATGTTACCACTTCATTACTATATTTATTTACTTGAAAATAACAGAATATTCATTAATAACCTTTACAATTATTTTCTTTCCTTATCTCTTTCAATATTTACACTTAGTTTAATTTTATATTTTGATTTAATAAATAGTTTTCGTTAGTATAATTTCATTAATGATAAGATAATGGTAAGAGATCTTAGAAAAGTATAAAATTTAATTATATGTAATCAGAAAGTAAATAAAGTAGTTGTGGAAAAAAAATGTTCAATAAACTTTTGTTATTAGTAAACTTACTTGTGGCGGATAAGAGTCAAGATATACTGTAGCCAGGACCGTTGTGGTTCTAACGATTGGCGTGGAAGGGGTCGGCGCTGGTAGAGATAAGTCGGGTGGAGGCGGCCCATCGCCTGACCCCGTCCAGAAGAAGTCCTCCAGTCGTGGCGTGTGAGCATGCTGGTCCGGTGACACCAACATGTACACTGAGGACCAGAATTTATAGCCATTATATGCTTATGAAGCTGATAGTAGCTGTTAAGTATGTCAAGCCTCTTTATAGCAAAGTGAAGTAGTTGACATTCCAAGCAATTTTAAGCTACTATTTATATTTTACGGCATAGTCAGAAGTATTATATAGTCTTATTTGAAAACTATCACCAACGTGTAAATGCTCGTTAAAAAATATACAGACGAATTGAGTACCTTCTCCTTTTTGGAAGTCGGTTAATAAGATAGAATGAATATTTTCCTAATCGCAGCCTCAAGCCAGATTTATGCCAAAAGGGTGCGGCAAAATTTCAAAAATAAGTTTATGAATGGGACTTCATTTCGATTTTTATTCTCATTTTTCTTGAAGAAAGGTGCTACCTTCGGCTTGTTTTAAGCCTATCACCCCTTCCTCTCCCCTTCTCCTATCCTGGATTCGTCAGTGTAACTATGATAAGTATGGTTTTAATTTCAACGCAGTTTATATAAGTAGTTAGGTGATGTGGTCGTAGGTAATCACACCCGCATGACGATTGAAAGCAATTGACATGGAACCCTGTTGATTACCTATATCTATGCCAATTATGGTTTGCGGACTACGTCGGTTTTGCGAATAGGCACGATAAAGTATTAAATTTTAATGATAACTACAAATGGGTATGAGTACATGGAATTAAAGAGTAACAACTAATGTTATCATATTAGATTTCATCAAAACAAATCGGAATATAAGTTTTTAGATTAAGTATTAGGTATTTTTTTTAATTATTGCTTTGATTAAAATTATTTTATGCTATATCTAATTACCTGCGTTGCGTAATAATACTGGTTATTTAGTAAATACTAATATTTGTCAGACTTTATGGACTATTAGATATTACAAAATATTTATCAAAGTTTGATTATTGAGGCGGTTTAAAAATAGAAACAAATATATATATTTTTATTTCTAAAAATCATGTTTATTTATTACATTTATTTATTTATCGGAGCAGTGATAACCTAATGGAGCAGTGAAAATTGAAACACGGCCCCTCAATCGTGAGTCCGAGGTTTTCAACCGACTGAAAAAAAAATTATTACTGCTTTACGGTGAAGGAAAACATCGTGAAGAAACCCGCACACCCTTAAGTTCTCTACAAAAAATGTTCTCAAAGGTGTGTGAAGTTTACCAATTTGCACTTGGCCAGAGCAGTGGACTATGGTCTAAAACTCTCTCAAACTGAGAGAAGACCCGTGCCCAGCAGTGGAACAATAATGGGTTGACGATTACGATGTTTTATTTATTGGAATATTTAGTGTCCCGATTAAGTACAAATCAAGTGTGTCTTCCAAACTTCTGAAAATAGGTACCTACGTTTTGCGCATGGACGTTAGTTACAAAACATTTTTAATTTTTTACGGTTTTCTAAAGCGGATGTGATACAATTTTTAACAAATAATATAACTTTTGTACCTACCTATATTATTGACTCGTTCTCGGAAGTAAATGACCTATTAGGTCTTAGTCATGAAAAAACTAGACCTACTTACAACCAAATTCCTTTGTGGTGAGACAATTAATAAAGGGCTTAGAGAACCTGCGGTTGACGCTGAAAGGCATAGCAATAGGTAGTAGCTACATTGTAAACTAGTAATGTTCTGGCTTTGGTACGCATTTTATAAAAGGTTAAATAAATCAACACAGTTTTTCTATATTTTGAGTTTTTGAGCCCATTTATAACCGACTTTTGAAGAAGGATGTGGTTCTCAAATTGGTTATACATTTATTGCTCGTTTACAAATACTCATAATTAGAAATAATGTTCACGTAAAAGAAACAAGTGGAAAATACATAACACAGTTTAGTATTGGAAATAACTAGTAAGTATCAATTTTTTTAATAATTCACCGTCTGCGTGTCTGAATGTTTAAATCGCATCAAACGAAAGAAAACTATTTTAATACACAATTAATTCACACATAATTCACATAATTGTAATCTTCCTATATTTTAAGGTAACATTTGTTCTTTATTTGTTGAATATCCATTTACATATTAAGTAAATTAGATTTTTTATTCTGGGGAAGTTGAGCAGCTGAAGTTAGATTTTGAAAAAAGAGTGTGTCGAATAATAATAAAGCTTTTCTGATGTACTTTATTTTGTAAGCCTTTTTTGTTATGGATGTAGGTATTAAGGCTGCCTTTGTGATACCTCCTCGGTTGAACCATAGCGCTTCTACTACCTTCAGAGCGCTATAGATAGCAACCATAAGACAAAAATCCTAATATGTTCAACACTCAGTCTCACCTAATTCAAGATTATTTAAACTGACAAGTTAGCAAATTTTTGTAAAAGATGACGTCGCCCCTTGACAAAATTTTATCGATAGATACTTCTTCGGTGACTTGCATAGCCAAGGCAACCAAACAGACATGGAAAGGAATGTTTGGGCATCGCGTGATCAGAGTACGGGAGCTAACAGTTTATTGGCCTCATCGTTAACGTAACTTCGGTTATGAAGACGTCGGCTTAAGTCATAGCAAATGAGCGTTCTTCTCAGAGGCAGAAAAACGTGTGGAGGACTCCGGACTTGGGACCCAGAACTTAAACTACAAATGGTTTTACCATCATCAATTATAATACAGTATCGTGCGTATTTATGTACTTCTTTAATTAGTCGATAGTAATATCCTCGAAACTTTAACTAATTATAAGCAAAACATTGTTGTTTCTAAACATAATTTACATACTTACAATATTATCTTTAATACGAAAAAAGTTAGCAACAAGTTAATTATCCAAGAGAATATAAGGGACGGTATTCAAAAGTTTTAATGATCAATTTGTAACAAGAACATTAGGTAGATGGCTAATACAAACGCTATTTGCTTATTAATTAAATTATGAAGCTCGAGACGGCCGTACCATTCTGCGGTTTGGTACGAACGAAACGCATTTCCTTCTTCCAAACTGACAATGTTATGTAGATATTGAAGTTCAGGATTTACAGACAAAGCGTATTTAGTGCAATCAATTTTAAGTAAGAGTTCTTTATCTGAGGCGTTCTAAGTTAGTCTTTAGGAAGTAATGAGTCCTTGTAGTTCCCGGGTCAGAAAAGGGCTACGGTATCCAAAAAAGGGCTTCTTTTGTGGTCACGTATCAGATGGAATGCATATACGATTGCTATCACTATATAATAAAAATATATATTAAAAATAAATAAGACACTTCATGTTCCTCAGCTGGGCATAGTATTCCAACTGCAAGCTCGTTAGTGGATCGGTAGATCGCGTTCGCCTGTTTTGATTGTTGAAAAACCATGTCAAAGTACATAACTAGCGCCTATTAGAGCAGTTATGGGCAAAGTACGGCCGGCGGGCCAACTCCGGCCCGCGAAGGTATTCAATCTGGCCCGCCTCGAGTCCATCGACGTGGATAATTTATATGGCTCGCTATAATTAAGTTTTGACGCTCGAGAGGTTTAAAGTAGATTCTCCTTAGTAGAATAATAGATGCATAACCTATAGGTGAAGCTAAACTACACACAA
>DWNE01010647.1:0-10229 GCA_018249875.1 Cecropterus toxeus
CGTACATATGTATGTATCTATGTATGTTAATTTCTTGGCACGCGCTTCAGCCTACTTGGCCTGACGAGTTATAACATATGACCTATCAACAATATGGGCAATACTACAAAATTATATATATTAAAACAATTTTTTGTAACTATGTAGACGCAAACCTATAAAACCAGTAAATTAATTAATTAATTTAAAAACAAAATATCCGATTGCAAGTTTCAGTTTTATCAGTCAAGTTTTTGTTTGTATAATAATATTTTGCTGTGATATTTGCATTAGAAACGAGCTAAGCCAAGTTCATTTGTGTTTTGATCATTCCATTATTTGATTTTCTTGATTCAATCATATGTTTTTTTTTTTTTTACCTAAACTTTGTAAAAGTCACAGATGGAGCTTAAAAAGTGCAACGACGTATAGGTGCAGTGATTTCACCTTATGGCAGAACTTGAAAGGCGGTAGAAACAATGTAGTCGACAAGAGCGGTCTATGGAAGAATGTAGATCGTGAATCATCTCCATCGGTATGTCCCCGAGACTTATATCCGGTGCTGTTTGAAGATGAGTGGAAAGAAAAGCATTTGAACCAGATTTCAATTTACACAACTACATTAGTTAATCTAAAAACGAAAATAAACTTACGCTTCGTATCATCTCCATCGGTATATCCCCGAGACTTATGTCCGGTGCTGTTTCAAGATGAGTGGAAAGTGAAGCATTTGAACAAGATTTCAAATGACATAAATACATAAGTTAATCTTAGAAATAAACTAAGGCTTCGCATTATCGCTTTCTTTTTGTAAAACCTTTACTGTTAGTATGATTAAAAGACGTTCGGTTTAAAAACGTGATTCTCAACATAATTTAAAACTGATGACTTTGTGGTACGATATTTTCCCAGTACTTAAAACATATTTAAGTAATTATTTAGAGAAAATCTAACCTCTAATAGCACAAACATCTTCATTAGAATCCGTTTCAAGTTCCACACTGACATACATTCAGTAATTTGTGTACAAGTGTCTTACATCCTAAATAACACGCAAACAGTTGTTCCGCTAATTACTTGCGACACACGGCCTCGCGGACTGACCAACAATACACCTGTTAGTGTTATTAGTGACGCGACACACTACATTTTCGTGACATGTTAGCGACGCGAAGCACTGACTTAAAAATAATTTTCTAGATTAACTTTGCTTTTTCGGTAAATATTATTACTGTTATTATGTAGTTAATTATAGAACACGTTTGTACGCGCGTGATCTATTCATTATTTTTTTAATACTTTATTTCTGTACTTTCATGTAAATTAATGAATACTACATTTTAATATTTAAAAAACACATTTTAAAACGTTTAAAATTCCTCATTACAAAAAATGTAGTAATTCAGTATTTAATTGGCTGGCGTGTCTAAAGATGAGTATTATAATGGGACCCACATGAAGAGGATAGTATAATGAAGTCTCATAAACTAGGCAAATTAAAGTGTTTAATAACAATACGTAATATTTCACTGTAAACGACCCGAAACCGCTACATATCTACACGTGACTCGAACGTTGACAACACAAGTGTTACCGAACAATTGTTTGTACGTTCCCATAGAATTACGAGCATGCTAATTGTTGAAAGCTTTTCCTTAGGTATCGATTCAATTTGAGTGTTGAAGAAGGTTTTTACGTACTGAGTAATGTTTGAAAAAGCTGTAGAATTCTTTATGTTGATTTCAGTAGTACGCTATATTTCACAATAATGTTACGCTGCTGTTTTGATTCGAAAGGTGTGGTGTTGCAAGTTTTAAAGGTTTTATAAATTGTAAATCGGACGCCTTCCATATTAAATAATTTTTCATGGCCATACATGTATTACAATATGATTAATTTTAATAAAATATAGTTAAGTCTGCATAAAAAAAGAAAACAAATAAAAAAGCAACACTGACTATTATCAATTTAGGTAATTTCCTTTCTATTACCTTTTAAACTTATAAACCGTATGTCTCTTCCAGAACAAACTAATTGTGTGTAAGTTATATGCTACAAGAGTTCACATCCAGTTCCTATTGTGCAAACACAATAATGGGGAAGTGTTGGCACACATCGTCTCAAGCGTCCGTCTTATTTGCACTTACTGTCCATTGCAATCTCTGAAAGATTAGATACCATGTTGATAGGTTCAAAGGTTAGGAAATAGGCATTGAAATGAAAATCTTGGTACATTGCACTGTTGATGAACAACCTCAGGTGGTAAAACCATGTTGTTCGACCGGAAAGGTACCACCGCCACACCTATTTCTTCTTCAGTTCTTTTGTTTCGTTGGAATGGTGTGGTTTCCGGCTCACTTATATATGAGGCGAACATCTCAGTCCTCGGGTCACGCAACGCATCAGTAAACGACTTCAGATAGAAAACCTTGATCTATATGAAATTGCTTACATATGTCCATAGGCGGCAGTAACCACTTACCATCAGGTGAACTGCATGCTCGTTTGCTACTTCAATGACAATAACAAAAAAAACTGTCACTTCTGGTAATTTTTTGATAGTTCTGTGGTTTGTCGTTTATTTTTTATATTATTAAAAATCGAACAAAAAAGTAACATAGCGAAAAAATGGCCACTGTTTTGAGGTAGGTAGGAACAGTGGCCGTACAATTTGTATCCAACTTGTACAATTCGTAAACAATTTGTATCCGTATGGATACAAATTGTTGTCCATATCTTCCTTTCTAGAGCCTTTAAATCAGCACATAGTAACGCTTAGCTCTTGGGTATTTAACAGGAATAGGTGTGGCTGATCCACGTCAAGAGGTGAATCAAAGAGGGTTCCATCCATCAAATTTTTATTGTCCAATACTGAACATAGACCTCCATTTATTAGCAACACTCCCAAGAGTCCTGTGCCTTCTGAATTCTATTATCCAAATATAGATAGGAAAATAAACTAATTTTTGACCTACCTGATTCTGATTATTTTTGAGTTAGTCATCAATTGTCCTGTGTTTATGCTTATATGCTATCACCAAATCCAACTCAAGACTTCATAAGCATAAAAGTTACCAGGAATTCAAGAGTAATGTAAGATTAGAAATAACATTAACTGTAGTCGAGGAGATTTGAGTCATAGTATCGTATCAAATATCCCCGAAGAGAAATAAAAAACAATGTGTAAAAAAGAATTTTGAAAACGGTCCAGAAACGGCGGAGAAATCGGTGAACATAAATAAAAAAAATACATATAGTCGAATGTATAACCACCACGTTTCGAAGTCGGTTAATAACAAAACGTGAGACACGATTAAATACAAAAGAAAAAATAAAAACGATATTCATATTAGTGGGTACTAATAAAGTGTAATGTAGCACAAAAAAAATCTAAACATGCCTGTTAGAAATGATACGAGTAGAGAATATTTGTACTAGTTTATAGTTAACGCGTACATAAACGAATACTTAATTAACAAAATAATTCATGTTCATACAAATCATTTCTCACGACAAATGAAAGATTATCATAATTAATATTTTGATCTAAACAAATTCTACATCCGAAAACATTCTGTCTTAATTGTCGCACGATATAATTTTAAAATCTGACCCCAATCGGAATCTCAGTATTGTCCGAAAGTGTACTACCTATAAAGATATGGATCTTCATGAGATAATTCTCTTGACGGAAATAATGGAAAGGTATGCCATTGTATTCTTTTCACACACTAAATCACAGCAGATTTCCTCACAGAATTTCGTACTTGCTACAGGAATTGGCTCTTTTGAGAGTTCCGTACCTAAAGACCCTATTACCCTAGAGACTCTATTACCTACTAAGAATCCGCTGTTCGTCTGTTTATCACCGAGTATCTCATGAACAGTGATAGCTCAAACTTTGAAATTTTCGCAGATGATGTATTTTTGTTGCCGCTATAACAACAAAAACATTATAAAACAAATATTTAAGACGGGCTACGGTACAAAAATCTGATTTTTTGTCGTTTTTTTAATAAGTGCTAGTACGGAACCATTCGTGCTTGAGTTCGACTCGCACTTGGCCGGTTACTGAGTAACTGTAGCTATTGTTAGTATCAAATTGATGCATATGTTACTTCTACGTTAAGTATTAAATTGTAAGAAAACAATACAATGTCAAAGAAAGTGCTACTTTTGACCCGAAAATAGTTGTGTTAATTTATTTTCGCTATTAATTTAGTCCAAAGTAATCATATTGAACAATTAAAAGATACATTTGTACCTAATTAGTTCTTACTAATGTATGTATCGCAGAGTACTATGTTTGTACCGAGTGTATCACAGATGTAAAGCCAGACAGTTCTTATTGAAAACTTATGTGGTCACTGCCACTTGCGGATTTTGGATTTTGGTTTGGACGGATCTAAAAACCGGCATAAGGTAGGTTTTAATACTTAGATGGTGACAAAAGAAAAGGTGATCCTATAAGAAGGTTTTTTTTAATTTAGGAAGGGCTTGAGTCATAATATTTCTGAAATGTTCGTTGTAGGGATACTGGTATGTACTTGCATTTTGAGGGAGGGGGGAGGGGTTAATGTCCGCAGCCAAGCTTCCATATGACACTTCCTACTTGAAGACGCGATGGATACGCGTTGCCATACATCAAAACCAAATAATAATGTACCAATGTTTGATAATGACGTTTGAATCGCTATGCAAAAGAGCAATACCTAATCTGGCAGCAGAATCACGATTCCACCACCTACATGTTTCACTAAACACTTTCTTTGTAAGTCCCGCCCTTCGATATCCAATACATCTTTAATCAAACCTGCTTTTTCGTTCACTATACGCATGTTTAAAATTTTCCGCATCAGTGCTATCACATCACCATCGCGTCAAACATTTACATGCTTCGACGTATAATACCGCGACTAGAGATGCAACGGTATATCGATATCTCAATAGTATCGACTTTGTGTCATTACCATGCAATATTCACATTAAAAAATGTTTTGAATATTTTGTATAATACGCATAGGGCAGTGAAAATGAAAAATCATCAATATGCCTGTAGATAATGTCGGGTTAGTATTTTCGGTATTATCGATTATCACTTTTTAAAATCTTCCGCTAAAATAAATAATCTTTGGTCTGGCAAAACTTTACAATTTTTTTTAATCGTACATCGATATTGTCGTATTGATATGTTATATAAATTCAGTTATCAGTATTTCCTTTATCTATCGTCACCTTCGATGTCAATTTACCTGGTTATAGAACCAATGTAGTTCGACCGGGATAGTACCACTGCCATACCTCTTTCTACAGTGAAGCAATTCTTGCGTTTCGGTGGAAGGGCGTGGTTAGGTCTCACGAATATATATGAATATATACGATGTTAGTCCTCAGGAGTAGCAACGCATCTGTAATCGACTTCAGATGCCATCCCTTTTCTATATGAAGTTGCTTACAGAGTCCATGGGTGGCAGTAACCACTTACCATCAGGTGGGCTGTATGCTCGTATGTTACTTCATTATTATAAAATATCGATAACTACAACACACAATCCTAATCGTGACTATCTTAGAATGTTGCATAATGAGCGCTTTAGCAAAGGTTAAACGACCTTTGCTCCCAGGATGATAAAAGCGGTCCTACTAATTGCAATGCAATAGTATTGTTCAATAAATTCGCTGCTTGTCTGTTGCTTTGTTGACCATTCAAAACAAATTATATGTAGATTGCAATCGCTGTGTTATGTTGTTATCCATCTAATTGAGATTAACAAATCCAATGATTTTGAGATTGGGCAAACATTGCTTAAATACATAATTAAACTTAACGCTAGTAATTTCACGGTTTTAACTTAGTTAATTATTAACGTTATTTTATAGGACGCATATTACTATATCTATATTAATATGCATATTAAAAAAAAAAAAAAAACAGAATAATGGTTATTGTTGGAAGCTAATATACGATATGATTTTAGACTAATATGATCGTGGACTCAATACATTTTAATAAGTACTCACTCACAATATGCGATTTTTGAATTTCTTTTTTCCGAAATATCTACCCAGTTACATGGATCGTGATAACGGCGAAACTGCGGTGGTGGGGAGAAACCGTAGACAAGCACTAGTGGTAAATTAATCTATTTACATTACGTTTAGTTCGGTCTACTTCCTTTGTGTTTTTAAGGCTCCATATCACGACACACAACACTACCGGCATCCTTATGCACCAAACTTTGCATTATTTGTGATTTTCATAAACTAACCGTTTGCATTAACTCAATACCATCTTCTCTGTTTAAATTCTTAGGATGTTATTTGATTACAAGTAATTCTCTTACAAAATAGTTATAAATTGTAAGATAAAAGATTATTATAACCTTTAAATTTAATTAACATTCATTATCCATAGCTTGGGATGACCGACAACTCCAAATAGTACGATGCCTTCCCTAGAATCGATATCAAATGCATTGTTACGAATTATACGAGTATATATACTAGTTTATATAGGCGACGTTTCTTTATTGTTCCTTTCATCAGGAGTTTCAACTTAGACCTCAGAATGAGGACCTATCTAAACCGGGGTTTATTGCAGATTTAGCATACCATAATTTCAGCCTCAATCCTGCTGCGTTAAGTTCTTCTGTTTTGAGGTTGGAAAGGAAAAGATAGATTTATCCAAAGCGCTCCAACGTAGTCCTTAATAATAACTCTGCATTTTAGTCATAAGTACACATGTCTGTGAGCGGTAGTAGCCGATTTCCAACTAGATTTTATGTTTATGGAAATAGTAACCACTTCTATCCTATAAAAAGTTAAGAGTTTATGATTGATGGTCGCTTAAGTATAAGAAGTCGGTTAAAAAGGAATGATCTAGATATTAAGAATTAGAAAAAAAACTATAAAAAGAAGTCCATACAAATACACAGAGGTGCACGCAGGTGAATCCGCACGAATAGATAGTTTTGTAACTCAAAGCTACGTCGTCAATTTATCACGTCTGTGAGTAAATACGAAAGCTTTCCGCAATTAAAGTCGCTTTGGACTCATTCTCTCAATTTAAAATTAGCAGACCGTATACGAATAGGCGATAATTCATATACAATTTATTTAACGAGCAACACCATACAACACATGTGATAACATCTAAATTGAAACTAACTATCCATACTACAAAAAATCGAAATAAAAAATAAAACATGATATGATTGTGAATTACATACTCTTTTACAGTAAAATAACTCTTCTTTTACCACCTTTCTATAAGTTTATTAAATGAAGAGATTAATGTCTTTTAAGTTAGTGGTAGTTAGGCAAATTATTATTACTTCCTTACAGGACATTTATGAAAACAAAAGTAGAATACTAGCTTTTAGCCTTTAAGACGTACCAACGAAGGTGTCTGCAAGAAGTTCTTTTTGATTGGAGAAGTCTGAATCCAACAAATATATAAACTTAATATCTATTCGTTTTACTTTATTCAAACTCGCTTCAACTCGCTTATCGTTTGACGTACAAAGTAAGACATGTTCATAATATTCTCATTTATGGTAAAAAGAGAGGCCATAACATTCAACTAGTAATTGTTAATTGAAATTTGTTAGGGTTTATGTAGCCAAAGTAAACATGTTAAAGCCTTAAAGCAAACAACTCATTACCTATTAACAAACTTCTGGGTTTATCTTTAGAGGTATTTACATCCTTTTTGAGAAGGCTATTACTAAATACCTAGGCCTAGGGTTTTGCCTATGACTGGACTATCCATCTTTTAAAACCCGTATAATTATCCAATGTTTAATACTTAAGTTTTTTGCACTTAATATTCTGTAAAAATATAGAATGGTACAAGGGAATTAATTGAGATGACCAAAATTTAAACTGAATATAAATAAATAGTCCATAGGTTACTGTATATAATTAAATAGGTTTTAAACGACCATATTTCTATTCTGCCACATTAATTAAACTCAAATCAAACTTAACTTAACTCAATCAAACTTAAAGATTTATGAAAACCAAAAATACGCGGAATGAATAATACGTTATTTTCTATGAAATCTAAATCAGTTTGGAAATAAAATGCCATTAAGTTGATAAAGCTTTTTTTTTCAAAATACTATAGTTGAAGTAATAAACGAGCATGCAGTCCTTCTGATGTTAACTTGCCGCCCATGTATATTCGTGATCAACCCCAGATAAGATTAGAATCGTACTTGAACACAAATTCTTCGCTACCCCTGCGGACTTACTTGGTAAACTGGAATGGAAGTATTGCCTTTGCTACACCAAAATATCTCTATATAAATCAGCTCTATAGCAAGCTCTTATAAATCTTAGATTAACTCTTTGTTAGTGATTTATTGACTTCACCGGCAAACATATAATCGTTCGCGCTTTATCGTTAAGAAAGCTATCAAACTAAGAGATATTCAAATTCCGTTGAAACCTAGGTAAACTTATTTTAATATAAACTGTACTTTAAATCGTTGTGAACAGGATTCATTGCGGGATAAGCTGTATTCTAGGGATGTGCCACATTTGTATGTGATCCGATACAAAAGACAAACCCGGTATAATATGTGAAAAATATGTATTATTATTAATAGTTATGTCATAATATGTAAATAATTATAGGAACCTTATGCCGCTTATGAACGTTTGTTACAAACCTCATATTAAACAGGAGTTCTATCTAAAGTCTGAACTGCTGCACTGTGTGTACTTGCTCTTCCACCTGAAGAGAATTAACTGACAAATACCTTCGACTATTTCAATCAAAGTATTGAGATATAAACACTTATTATATTTACCTTCTTTCGAGGTAGAACCAGTGTATTTCAGCGGAGGAGGTACCAAACCTATTTCTAGCGTAAAGCAATTTTGGCGTTTCGGTACAAGGCTTTGGTTGTCGGGCCACTTACATACCAACCAACTTAGACCTCGAAGTAGCACGCATCACGACCGGCAGTGACCACTTACTATCAGGTGGACTGCATGCTCATTTGCTGCTTCAATCTGGTAAAGAAACAAAGATCCGTATCGGCACATCACTATACTCCTTCAAACAACATATTAATCTTTCTGCATACTTTGCCGCTCGGCCAGTTAGATACACACGATGCTCTATTTAGATACCAATTTACGCCGACACAAAAACAATGGGAAGCGAGGCAACTTTCGCTCAATATCTCTGTTTTCACAAAACAATAAAGTGTGCGTCATAATTCAAAGTTGGGAAGCACATTTGTAAGTCAGATAAGTCAAGTGAGTGGCAAGAAGACAACGAAAGTGGTTCTATTATTTATAAAACAGTGGCAAATGAACAAACGTGATATTTGTCTCGATAATAATTCTCACATAAATTTCAGGCAAGTAGGCCAGATTTTTTTTTTATAAAATTGCAGTTGTAAACATACACATCTGTAATGGACTCCATATGTAACAGGGTTTCCACTTAATGCCCATTATAGACGCCTTGCTGGATTACTCCGGAGTATAAGGCGAACATCTTAGTAGTACGCCTTTTACTCGTATGTGTATCAGCCAAAACCAAGAATATATAGAAGGAAATGTGGATTATAAAGTTGCTGAAAAAGATTGTATACCCGTAAAAACTAAGTCGTCATATGTAAACTTAAAAAACGATTTGGGTACAGCAATAAACATTTAAAAAATTGCAAACGACAAAGAGAGCAGAAATGTTTCAGTTTGATCACGGTTGCGAAGTAACTCCTAATGAATATTTTATTCGGTATCGTGCCACACATTGCAAACCAATATGGTGTTTGCAACTATCATAAAATACAACAATATCAATTTTAATATCAATACAATATATCATACAATTTATATCAATACTATCATATCAAGCAATCATAAGCAATACAATTTATATTTGACTTCAATGGTTATTTTTAATTAGAATTATTTTTATTTTTATATATTTTTAATAAATCTTAATCGGTAATATTCTCTGTATAGTTGTTTGACATGATTAGATAATTTGACATTTTATTTGGACTATTACATAATAACGTACTAATAATAATTCGACAAATAATTTAATTTAGCATAAATATTGACAAATATTAAATAATTCATATATGTATACTAACATACTTGACTACATTTACTAACGAATTAGACATTCCTGTAATGTTAGTAAAGATAATTGAATAAATAAATAAATAAATATAGCAACTTCGAAGCACAAATAATTCTAATTTCTTTTACTTATTTCCTAT
>DWNE01010648.1:0-10227 GCA_018249875.1 Cecropterus toxeus
AGGAGAAAATCCTACTGTGGGGCTATGAGTGTAGAAAGCGTTTATGTTTATCTCCTTGAAATTACCTATTTGCGATTTCCCAGGAGTTCCCCTTCACAGCAGCTGGTCCGGATGGGGTTACGCGCAGCCCGATGGCGGTGGCAACGAGAAATGCGGCTCCATGTTCTACACCGGACAACTGAACGACATTGGCTGCTGGCAACGCATGTTCTTCATATGCGAACACGAGCCAACCATACTAAGTGCAAATGTTAGGGATCGGATGGCTAAAGTATTTAACCGACAATGATGGTGATAAATATAAAACAGTAGTAAAAATATATAAGGTTATATCTATACATATAATAAAACTGTAGAAGAGTCGAATTCTGTACATTGAATAATAACTAAAAAAGTACCTCTAGGGGACTTCATACAAGTAATACCAAAGTAAGTACCAAAACAAAACATTTTGAAATTCTTGTATATGAATAAAATTTTTAGTTATCGTATACCTAAGTGTAAACATTGTAAATCGATTCAGATGGTTTTGTAAAGTTAATGTTAAGTTAATTGTTATAATTTTCAAATCCATGTTTGGACATTGTAATTAAATGTTATAACCTTCCAAATTGCTTTAATTTAAAAGTGTGTATTATATATGTAACACATACCTATATAATTATAATTTAGGTACATACCTGTCCTTTATGTGTTTACAAAACACGTTGGTTTTCCCTGTTCGTCCGATGCTTAATTAAAGTCAGAAGTTTGAAACACACGCTGCAATCCTATATTCGGCATTAGTGTTGAAACACAGACATTAACGTTTTGGTTGGATATGTTTTCCAAGTTTGTGTGTCTTCTGCTTCTGCAGTCCGTTTTTCGAATTACTCGTAAGTACGAAGTAGAGAAATATTCAAAAATATATTAAAATATCTTCGGGAAATAAATAAATAATATTTTTCGATTTTTGCACGTTTTAGTGAGTGAACAATTTTGGCCAGAATATGAATATATCGAAAAAATAAATAGTTTTTACAAAATTCACACGATAAAAAAAACCTGGAAAAACGCTAAGATAGAATGTGAGAGAGAAGGTGCTACGCTTTTCTATCCAAAAACTGACGAGGAAGCTCATGCAGTTATAACTTATTGGGAGGGCAAGGAGCCCTTTATAAAATGGGCTTTTATTGGTATAATTAAAAGTAATGATAACGTCTTTCAAACTTATGATGGTAAGTTAATCAATGCCTCTTTGTTTTCATATGAGAAAGCTTGAAGACGCACTCATACAGTGGGAGCGACAACGGGTTAGCTCCCCCCGGTGTTCTCGGTGCCGCGAAGAAGTAACCGGAATGGTCTGTCAACCAAAGTTCATCCCACCGTCTGTGATTTACGACAGTATCACAGTATGGTACACGTACTGCTGTCCTTCCCAGGGTCATACACGGTTGGAGTACCCACTATCTTACCATCCGAGGTCTTCTTTCCAACTCTTCTTTAAATAGGCAGGGCATATCGTAACCCTATTCTGGTCGTGGAACTATTGGGACGCAGCTTATCAATGAGCGTGCCTCCGTGTATAACAGATATTGAAATGAAAACATTTAATATTGTATTTAGTTGAATATCACGTATACATGCCATAAAATTTTAAATTCTTTGAACATAGGTAAACCATTTTCGGATGTTTATAAATATTGGAACTATGGAGAACCCAATAATATCAGAGGGCAGGAAAATTGTGTGACCATGAATAACGAGGGTAAATTCAACGACGAAAACTGTAACAATAAATACCCCTTTATTTGTAAGGCTTCGAACATAACTTGGAACACACGTTGTGGAGTACCTTATCAAGGTAAGTTATAAAAACTTTTAAAAATCTTATTTCTCTTCGTAAGTTCTTAATTTTGTTCTTAATAAAAGCTTGTAAAAATAACTATCTATATGAAGTAGTCATCAGTGCAGTTGAAATACTTTTTAGTTTCTGAGTTTATAAACTATCAGTACGATACTAATTTATCGATATATAGGATTTTAAATTTTATATATTAACTAGCTATTGCACACGAATTTGTACGCGTAAATTGTTATATGAAATAATAAATAATAAACCTCTGTTTTATCCTCTTTGATGTGCATACTCTTAGGTTATTTTTTAGTTCTCACTTCCGCTGTATGTCTTTAGAACCTAAGTATCCTAAGTATCTATGATAGATAGATAGATAGCTAAGTTTCAGTTTATCTAGATTCAAGAGGTTTGGCTATGCTGATCTCTGGGGCATTAGGTCAGTCATCTTTATATATAAATTAGAAAATACATTAAAATTTCGTTAAAACCTACTCCAACATTGTCAGTCTGATCCTAATCGACTGATGACAAGTTACTGGAAATACTTAGATCACTTTTCTTACCTATAAAAGTAGGTATAAGTTCAGAATTAGTAACTCTGATTAGACAACTCGATGTGGTTACAAGTTGTCGTGACAATTAAGCTTAAGCAGCGCTATTAAGTTGTAAATATATGAGGGCTACTTGCCCTGGGAAGGGCCTGAAGGGCACGCAAGGGAAACACCGGTGAGTTCTATGTGAGATTTCCCGATATGCGCATTGAGGCCATCGAGGGGGTAAAATTCTCACATAATTCTGTTTTTCCCCAAAAACCTGGGGTATCTTCTGAAGATTTCCTCTCGGAAACAAAAAAATATATACTAGTTTAAGAATTGCAAAACTCTTAAACACTCACATTAATTACGTTCTTTTAAATCAGAATATACGCACCATGATAGACTGAAGAAATGTTACAAATTGCATACGACGCCTATGAACTGGACCGAGGCATATACGACGTGTAAAACTGAACGTTCTTACTTAGCTATAATCAACTCCGAGGAAGAACGCAAATACTTTGTAGACCTTGTGAAGACTGATGGAACAAATAGGGACCCATTCGGCGATGCAGTACATTTAGGTTTCTTTAAGAGAGACTCTTGGATTACAATACAAGGTACGTTGAATTAACGAGTACAATGTGACGTACTTCATATACTACATTGTGACAGGATCATTAAGTTATATCTAATAGATCATGTATGGTTTGATGATAAATGATCGTAAGTGGCAGCAGCCATCGCAGTATGAATACCGGTGATTAACCCCAGAAAAGATCAATGTCTTACCTGAGATCAGTCCCGCATCTAGATGGGAGGGGGGCAAGCCGGGGCCTATGCCCCGGGCGGTAAGTTCAGAGGGCGATAAATTCAAACCTTGCAAACGAATGCCCAACTCATCATTGATTTAACTTTGACCATTGCGACGCCTAGTCAGTAGGAAGTGGAACTTTTGACATGTATGTATACGTTTTAATGACCACCAATTAATTATTGGACATCTGATGGCTGAAATAATTAAGATGGTAAAAAGAAGTTCAAGTGGGCAGGGGCGTCGTTTTTGCAAGTTTCTGTCCCGCCTAAAAATAATTGAAGATCTGGTGCTGCCTGAAGTTGCCCACAGATGCGTTGCTACTTCGGAGGACTAAGGTAAAACGCCTCTGATAAGTAATTATTGTTACTTTTAAATAATGAATCTTTTAAATTGAATGTTACATTTAATTGTTCGTCATCTGTTTTGCTCAGAAAGTAACCAAGATCGGCCATATTATATAGCGACCTGCGCGGCCGCTCTACATATGTGCTAAGTTCCAAAAGGTGCGTCAGTGTTAAATAAATTTGCAAGTAAAACATGCACTTAAGGTTATATTGAGATCTTTCTAGTACCATGCTTAGTATACTCAAAACTGGGACTCTATCCTTAAATTAGCGTCGAGCCGGCACTGTACCTTGTTCTTGCGTTTCTGTGGAACGGTGTGGTTACCGGATTACTTATATATAAGGCGACCATTTTAGTCCTCGGGAGTAGCAACGTATCTGTGATCGACTTCAGATAGAACCCTGTGCTGTGATGTCCATGGGCATGCCCACTTACCAACAGGTGGACAGCATGCTCATTTGCTACTTCATTCCTATACTCGTAAATAAAAAAATAAAACCCATATTTATTAAACCAGGAGATCCACTACACGAAAGCGATTACAAAAAATGGAGTCCTTCGCAGCCGGACGGTGGCATAAACGAAAACTGTGGTTCGATGGCTTCAAGTGGAACGCTGAACGACGTAGCATGCTATCAGGAATTGATGTTTATATGTGAGCACGATGTGATTGTACGCAAACACGAATATGGGGCGAGAAAATCGTATGGTAAATGTATTAATATGTATTTACTACCTTACAAGCTTTTAACGTCCTTAGGGGTTGAATTTCTAAAAATCGGTTTTATCGTTCACATACACCATAAAAGGAACCCCTGCACCAAATTCCAAGATTCTAGATAAAGTAGTTCTGGCTCTGCGTTGATATATAAGTCAGTGTCAGTTAGTGTCAGTTGATATACAAGTTCGTTTTGTAATTTTTGACTCAAACGAACAGAGCCGCAGTAATTATTGTCACCACTGCTACGGTAATTACTATTTTATGTGTTAATCCAGGTCTTATATAAACTATCCGTGTGCTAAAAATTTCAGCGAATTCAGACCAGTATTATTATTCAGTAGTTTACCTTTAGCGTTTATAATATAAGTTAGAAATTCTTTCTTACTGAGAATTAAACATGAAATTGATTAAAATCTAAAAATCTACACTGTTATCACTCGGAGCTTTCATTTTTAGAAGATTAGCAGCAAACGAGCGTTCTTTAGGACTACCTGATTATCACTCATCATGTAAACTGCTACTGGCCATGGATCAGTAAGCAACTTCATATAGAACAAGGGTTTTATCTAAAGTAGATTACAGACGCGTTGTTTTTTCTCCTGAGAACAAAGGTCTGAGTTCTTAAATCTCGGGGCTTACTAATGCACATTGAGGACACCAAGGGAATTTTGGTGAGTAAGCAGTGGCGTAACTACAGGGTGGCAAGTCGGCAAAATGCCACGGGCCCCCAGCTGGAAGGGGCCCCCGGTCAGAGGAGAACCCCAACTCCCAGCATTTATTATTTATCATACATGTTTAGTAAAAAAAGTTTCGTCTTTGATTTTTTTTTTACCTACTGAGTTGCATAAGCAAGTTCAAAAATGTATTAAAAATTCAAAGGATTTGTAAAAAAAAAGTTGTAACCCAGTTTTAGAACGTATCCGATGCCACGCGTGTTGGTATTACTGCGGATGTTCGGGGAATTCCCGCTGTAAGTTTCGGTCAACAGCGATTTGAGTATACTTACCTACGCGTCCCGACAATTTGACGCTCTCGGGGAATCCCCGATTCAAGTTTGTATATAAGAAAGAGTCCACTATTCTATTATTACGCAAGCTCTCAAGCAGTTAGCTGTTTATTATTGTAAGAATTGGGTGTTTGTTGCAAGTGAGAATATATTTAATAAGTCAATTGGGAAAATAGGTTGACTATGTCTACGCGGTAAGAATTTTATTCTAATATTTAAAATAATTTATAAGATAACAATCATTTTAATTTTTAATCTACCTATAAAAGCACAAATCACTATTTTGATATTTCGTAACTACCCAAACTATTTACCTATGTTCATCGTTCTTTCAATAATTATAAAATTGCACGCTTGAATTAAGCATTGAACAAACTGGTGGACTTTCGTTACATACATTTGTACGGTCGCTTTTTTGGCATTTCTTAGCAATCAGATTTTTCATTTTATAAAAACTATAGTATTATTACAAACTTTTTACGGTGTTGTTTTAGAAAGTATCAGAGTGGAAGCGAAAAACGAAAGCGAAAGAAGGAGTCTGAAGAACAAAACAAAAAGTTACCTAAAATAAGTCAGTACTTTAAGAATGAAGATAGTATAGAAGAACAATCAAATGAACAGTGCGTCAGAAGGGCAGAAAATGATGTCGTCATAAGTGGTAATATCGCAGAGCCCGATAACAGTGAATATTTAGATTCAGAGCAACCACAACCCGGTACGAGCAAATCTTCAAACGAATCATTTTTAAATATAGAAAAATTAAAATCTTTACCGTACGTTACTGATAAAGGTAACTTCAAAGAACTCAATGATCAAGTAAAACGGTTTGTGATCGAAAACGGACCCTGTAAACCAAAAGGCTCCTTTTTAAGGGATAGTAACAAAAGATCTTTCTTAGATAGATATTATTACAGTATTTCTAAATCTGGCGTAAAGTTAGAACGTACGTGGCTGTGCTATTCCCTATTGCTGCAAAAAGCATATTGTGAACCATGTTGGTTATTCACAAGTAGGGCATCTAAAAATATACAAAATATTTGGATGGAAGGCTATGATGATTGGAAACATATTGTGGAAGCCATAGAAAGACATGAGACATCGAAAGAACATTTGCATTCATGCTTTGTACATCGACAGTGGCAATTACATGGAACACTAGATGAAGAGCAAGAGTCCATTATCAAGAGAGAAAAAATTTTTTGGCGCCAGGTACTCACTAGACTCCTTGATGTTACTCTAACACTTTCAACTTGTAATTTAGCTTTTCGTGGCCATAGAGAACTGGTATATGCCCACGATTCAGGTCCAAAAGGAAATTTTTTGAGTATTGTTGAGTTATTAGCCAAATACGATCCTATTTTACAAGAGTTGCTAAGCAAACCTAAGGGCCAGATTAAATACTTAAGTCCAAAAATACAAAATGAGCTCATTGCTGTTCTGGTTCAAAAAGTGGAAAATGCTCTGGTAAATGAAATAGTAACCGCACCATTTTATTCCATTTTATTTGATCAAGATATTTCCAAAACAGATCAATTGTGTGAACTTTACCGTTACTGTATAATCGAGAAAGATGAAAGTGGAACTCCAAAGACTCTTGTAATTAAAGAGTCATTTTTAGGATTTCATGAGGTTAAGGATCAAACTGCCTTAGCAATGTCCAAGCAGATAATAAAATCCATAAATGACAAAAGTATTTCTCTCAATAAGTGCCGTGGACAAGGGTACGACGGAGCTAATACCATGAAAGGCACTTATGGCGGAGTTCAAAAACTCATAAGAGATGTAGAGCCAAACGCAGTTTATGTCCATTGTGCTGCTCATAATTTAAATTTGGTGGTAAATGATGCAGTAAAAGAGGTCATAGAAATACAAACATTATTCGAAACTGTGCAACAAATTTATAATTTTTTTGGCCATAGTATTAAACGATGGAATATATTATCTAGTTTTATATCTGACAATAAAGGAGAGACCCGGGTATCATCAAATTCAGTAACATTAAAAACAATGAATCCAACTAGATGGGCAGGACGTTTCGATGCCATGTTTGCTTTAAAAGTTCGGTTTGTTGATGTTCAAAAAGCGCTTACAAAAACTATTTTATTAAATTCCAAAACAGATGAGAGAAATGAAGCTATCTTGCTGAAGAAGAAGATAGAAAACTACAATTTTATTATGTTGTTAGTTTTCCATTGCAAAGTCTTGCAAACTATAGACGCGGCTTCTAAAGCACTTCAGTCTAAAGCCATCGATCTTTCAAATGCTTCAAAGCGTTTACAAGTATGTCTAGAACAACTTGAAAAGTATCGAAATGAATTTGAAGATTTAAAAATGGAGGCAAATAGTATTGCAACGAAATGGTCTATAAACCCTGAATTTCCTAAAACTCGTCAGAGAAAAGTGAAACGTCATTTTGATGAAATTTGTGAGGATGAACGTCTCCAAGATCCTGAAAGCTTGTTTAAAGTGAACGTATTCTATCGTGTATTAGACATAATCATTAATCAACTGAGATCGCGTTTCCTTGGAATGAATGAAATTGTTTCCAATTTCAGTGTCTTGCAACCTGCCACTTTACAAAATTTGAACGATACTGATTTGTTGGAGAAGGCTTTAGCATTTGTCCATCTATATAAAGAAGATATATCCATCTCGTTTTGCAAGGAAATTCTCAGTTTTCGATCCTCTTTTAGACACGAAATAGAAACATCATCTTCTATAAGAGAACTTGCTGACTTATTAATAATAAAAAATCATTTTATATCTTCAAGCTTTCCTGAAGTGTGCACTGCATTTCTATTATTTCTCACCATTCCTGTGACTACGGCTAGTGCCGAGCGATCGTTTTCAAAACTGAAATTGATAAAAACTTATTTAAGAAATTCTATGGGACAAGACAGGTTAAGCAACTTAGCTATTCTATCCATCGAAAATTCTATGGCCCGAAATTTGAACTTTGATGATATCATTACCACTTTTGCTGAACAGAAAGTCCGAAGGAAGGAATTTTAATAATTAACATTTTATATTTTGAACAACTTGTGTGCTTTTAACAATATGATTATTCGGACTGCGTATATCAAATTGCTTTTTTTGTTGTTCAAATCATTTTGACTACTCTATGTGCCCATATCAATAAGATGCTGACTGTACTTTTTTTTTTTTTTTTTTTATTTGAAATGGGCTTGCTCTTGACCACAATCATGTCTAAGCTATGATGTGGTCTACGATGGAGCGAGCTTACCCAGAAGATGCCTATTCACGTTACTTTTGAAACACCCAGGGTTATAATTAGGTATTTTTATTTTAAAGTGAATTATTAGAAAATCAAGTACCTAAGTATAATTATAAAGTTTGTATGTACCTACTTAACGTAGTGATTTATTATTGTACTCTTACAAGTAAAAGTGTATAAATAAGTATTATAAAATAAAAAAATATTATTATTGTTGGTTCATTTTTTTTAAATTGGGGGGAGGGGCCCATCCGATGAATTTGCCACGGGCCTCGAACGGTATAGTTACGCCACTGTGAGTAAGAATCTTAACTCTGCTTTTCCCAAAAAGGCTGAGGTATCTTTTGAAGATTGCCCTTCCGAAACAAAAAAGACGAGGCGGTGCTGTCTCCCCGCTCGAATCATTTTCATCCTATTACCTTTCTAAATTTGTTTTAAATATGAACCTATTTTTCTATTATAATCTTATTTTTTTGCATAGATTCAATGTTTCGAAGCGATTACCATCTTAAGGGGATCGGTCACTACAAATACCACCCATCGCGGGTAACTTGGAATGAGGCTAAGGATATATGCGAAAAGGAAAGTGCTTCCCTCTTCTATCCTGTAGATAGTAAGGAGGCCTCAACTGTTATTGAGTATTGGAATAAAACTCATCCGACCTCCAACTATATATTCATTGGCATAGCCAATTGGATCGTGAAAGATGTGTTGGACACAATTGATGGTAAGTCAACATTTGTTCTTCATTTTACTTGCACAGAGACGGTTTTTATTTTTTAACACATTCAAGTAGCAAAGGAGAATGCAGTCCACCTTATGGTAAGTGGTTACTGCCGCCAATGGACTTCTGTAAGCAACTTCATATATACTTCAGATAAAAAACTTACTTGTAAAAAAAAGGTGTGTTGCTATTTCCGAGGACTGAGATGGTCGCCTTATATATAACCGGTAACCACACCCTCCAACGAAACGCAAGAACTGCTTCACGCTAGAAATAGGTGTGGCGATGGTACCTCCCCGTTCGAACTATACTGGTTCTACCACCTTCAACTTTAGTATTAAATCCATCAGTGATGCTTTCGTTAACCACTGCTGGACATATGCCCCTTGGATTGAGGTTGTCGCCAATTGTCAATGTGCCTGGCACTGCAGTAGATGTTCATGTTACAAGAAGACGTTGCTGCTCATTTCTCGAATTTTGTCCCTTAGTCACCTCCTACGAAAGCCACGGAAGGAAACATTTGTGACTCATAAACAACACCATATGGCACACAATTAAAATACATATTATTGGTATCAAATAAAAACTGTATTGAGGTTTTAGGCTTTTAACGCTAGATGACCGATAGTAGCTAAATACGATGTGCTTCATGCCTCAGAAGACTTTTAAAGGCTAATAAAAGTTTAGGTCATTTAAACTCTACTAGTTTATAGTGGATACTAGTAAGTTATTAACCTTGTTGAAAGTATTGTTATTGGTTATAGATATTTGCATAACAACTATAAGTCGTTTATTAACTAACCTCTGTTATAGGTTGATTACTAATCGAATGTCTTATTTACTTTTATTAAATTCAAACATGTAAGTACCGTCTGCTCGTTGCTAAGCAACAACTTGAACCGCGAGCGACACCAACAAATTAGCAGGTTATTAGTAGGTATTTGCCAGGTGGTAGAACCAATGTAGTTCGACCGGGGAAGTACCACCGCCACACCTATTTCTAGCG
>DWNE01010649.1:0-10227 GCA_018249875.1 Cecropterus toxeus
GCCCACCTGATGGTAAGTGGTTACTGCCGCCCATGGACATCTGTAAGCAACTTCATATAGAACAGGGGTTCTATATCGACCTCAGATGCGTTGCTACTCCCGAGGACACCCTTCCACCGAAACGCAAGAACGCTAGAAATCGTTGTGGCGGTGGTACTTCCCCGGTCGAACTACATTTACAATTCTTACTTGGCACCTATTCAGACTGTAGGAAGAATGACGTTCTTGAATTTAGTGTTAACAACTTGGAGGACCAAATATTAAACAGTGTATGCATCAATGTACTATAGTTATATGTCATTTTAAACAATTATTATTATATTCAGTAATAGCATAACATAGAAAATTATTTTATAACAAGATTACATTACAAAATATGTTATAGGCAATACTCCTAAAGTTTTTAAATCTTCTAATGTTCCGTGCAACTATTTTAAATAGGGACCTTCTGACAATAACAAAAACAATAAAAAGGGAATACGATCCATCCGTTCACACGTGTTGCTGTGTCCCATCTTAATAGGGATTCATATTGATTATATACGATGTTGTCGATAGTGATGTACATAGTAATAATAAGTCTATACTCTTTGTTATCGTGGGTACATCGAAAAGAGAAACCTATCTTCAGCAGTTGGCCTCAAAAGTCGTATGAAAGATGAAAGATGAATGGACTTAAACTAAATGAACTTAACTCATAACACACTTATCTTTAAACTATGTAAAATCTTACGTCGGATAAATATGCTGCAAGATTTTACCGTAAGTTAATTAGGAGACGAAAGAATTGAATTGTAAAAGAGACCGCTTTGAGTTTAATGGATTTTAAAAAGACTTATTTTGCATAATGAATCTAAATCCTCGGCAGTAATAAGTTCGTTTACAATTTTTAATGGAAATGTGGAATTTATTTCAATAATATTAAAATTCCACGAAGTCCGTCAAATTGACACTCTTCCTTCTTATTGTGAAATCAGTAAAACAGTATAACAATCCCTGAAAATCAATATAACCAAAGAAAAGAACATTACAATAGAAATTAGTGTTTTATTGGCATACTTTTGTTTAACTTTACCCTAACCTCACCACGAAAGTTAAGCGTAAATACTTCAAGATACAATAATTTATGGTTCACTTCCAGTTCTCCTTCGCCACGTCTATATATGCCTTAGGTATACATAATATTAACGACAAAAGTGTCAACTTGGTCCTCACGAGTAGAACGCATCAGTCATCGTGCCTGACCTCAGGGTTAATTCTAATCCTAGCTGGAGTAGATTCCAGACTTCAATTGGCGGCAGTGGTCACTAAGCGAACTGCATGTTTTTTTTTTATTTTTATTTTTATTAATATGAAGCAGCAAACGAGCAAGCAACCCACCTGATGGTAAGTATTGCCGCCCATGAACATTTGTGAGCAACTTCATATAGAACAGGGGTTCTATATGAAGTCGACCACAGATGCGTTGCTACTTCCGAGGACCGAGATGGTCGCCTCATAAAAGTGAGACGGCAACCACACCCTTCCACCGAAACGCAAGAAGTGCTTCACGCTAAAAATAGGTGTGACGGTGGTACTTCCCCGGTCGAACTACATTGGTTCTACCACCTGGCAAATGCTTGTGCAACTTTAGTATTATTCAATAATATAACTAACTAGCCGTGCCGCGCAGTTTCACCCGCGTTTATTAGAGAACAATCTATGAAAAAACTAACAAATATATCGTGATGGCATATAGCCTAAAGCCTTCGTCGATAAATTTACTAATCAACACAAAAATATTTTTTTCAATTTGAACCAGTAGTTCCTGAGATTAGCGCATTCGACCAAACAAACTCTACTGTTTTTTAATAAAAGTATAGAGTATAGATTTAGCCAATGGTGCTCAAATGTTGCAAAGATTTGCACAGTCATTTTACGATAAGGTCTGTCACTTATTCAAAACATTTTACCTTTGTTTAGAAACTGAAAGATAATTATTACACGGCTTTCACTCAAATGTAAAGTATTGAACAAGGCTTATTTTAACCTCTCCACCTAGAATCTCTACATAAAATTAAGTATTTATAGAAAATCTTTTTGTAGGATAAATATTATTTACTATTCCCGTTGAATTTCTTTAATAAAACCAAAACTTATGTTCATTATTGTACGCTCAGCCCATCTAAATTATTCTGGTACATTGAAAATAAGCACATTGTTGTAGAGTACAAAAGGCGAGCTCTAGGCCAACAAAGACATTTCTTCCAAGCAAAGAAAAAAGAAAATCTGTAATTTTTGTATGTATTTTTCAATCCGGGGTCCGAAGTTTAAGTTCAACGCTAAACGTACGTTTTGTGGCCCTCAAGTAACCTTGTAAGTAGGGAATTGTTGAAAACACACTGTCATTGTACAGAAATAAGATTTATCATCCCGGTTTAATTTGAATGATGTGGTATTATGCGGCTTTAAGAGTCAGGCGTTCTTATTACATCTGGCAAGTATTCAAGAAGGCATTCGTGACTTGCGCTCGGTTTATGTCGCGCTTAGTTTAGGTGACGTCTTAACTGGGGCACGTTTGAGAGTTAATGGATTAGCGCAATATAATAATTATTTTCCACATCTAAGGACATTTTGAAAGTGGTAGAACCTGGTGTGGGTCGACTCCGCTATCTGTTTCTGGCTAATAACAACAAAACACTGTGGTGTTCAGTTCTAAAGGGCACGGTAGGGATACATACCTCGTCCCTGTAGTCCCGGGATCAGAATAGGGCTACGGTATCCACTGCCTGTCGTATGTCTAAAAGGGGCTTCCGGGGTTGCGGGCGGCAATAGTGGAAGCTCGAAAAGTCCAACCAGGCGTCCCCGGGAAGGACGCAGTATGTGCGGTTGCATACCGCCGTAAAGACCAGACAGTGCGATGGGCCCAGCCGTTTACGTGGGTGGAGTCCGATAGGCGCTCAGAAGTCTCCGGTTGCGTTCCTTTGGAGATACCGGAGTTCTCTTCGCAGCGCTGAGGACGACCAACGGGGGTTTTTGGTGCGGTAAAAATACCATATAACCTAGCGCCCAACGGCGTCGGGTACCTTTTGAAGGTTTCCCTTTCGATAAAAAAAAGGAAAACATACCTATCCGAGACGTTCCAACTTAGTAGCTACATATGTGTTTCTATCCCTCATGGGAGAAATTTATCTGTGGGTAACCTCAAGTGGGACTCGGATTTTTCTTCGGTTGGTTACAGATGCCATTTGACGGTGGTGACTACATCGAGGGAACATGTGCTCGATTGCTAGTTCAGTCTTAAACAAACCAGCCAAGTACGAGTCGGACTCGCGTACGCGAGGGTTCCGTACCATTATTCGGTAAAAAATATTGTGTGGGAGCTCCCTTTAATTTTTTTGACGTGACAACATCTTATAATTCGATTGCGCCGGCTGCACGCACCAAAAAAACAAGACATATGCGGCGTTGCCTCGCTCTAAGGCCATTTAAGGCTTGAAGTGTTTTTTTCTGTTATTTGTTGTTATAGAGGCAACAGAAATACATGATCTGTAAAAATGTCAATTGTCTAGCTATCACGGTTTGTGAGATATAGCCTGACGATGATTCAGACAGACGGACAAGCGGACAGACCGACAGATGGCCAGACGAGCAGACCGACAGATGGCCAGCGGAGTCTTAGTAATAGGGTTCCATTCTTACCGTTTGGGTACGGAACCCTAAAAAGTATGCTGCCTCATCGCAACTTTAAACACAAAATAATTTAATTGTTATCTTTTAGTAGCTACAACCTTGGACTTAATTTGTATAAATACGTACCGTTTTCATAAAAATTGCTTCGCAGGCGTTTAATCCTGCGAATGGCCTATGTAAAGACAGTTCAGTTTCTACGGCATAATTAAATACCGATCTTCAACATTTACAATTCTAATTTAAACTCTTCTTATTAGGTAAGAAATATTTCTTCACAATTCATCACTCCGAGGTTTTTTTTTGCACTACAATTTTGAATACATGCATTTATAATACGCAAGGAATCTAATATTGCAGTCTCAAAGATTTTTGAAGTGAAACTTTTTCAGAATCGTTGTTTCAAATTCGATGAAACGAAAATACGTTACAAAAGTAGTTGTGAGCGCTACAACTAGATTTTTATAAAGAATGAAGTAGCAAATGAATGTGCAGGCCACCTGATGGTAACTACGTGCTTACTACCGCCTATGGACATCTTTAAGCAACTTTATATAGAACAGAGATTCTACCTTCGACGACCCGCGTGGCTGAGCGATTACCATACCGATCTAACGCGCAATGGGTCCCAGGTTCGATTCCCGGCCAGACACGCATCTCAATGATGAGTTTAGATTTCTGTTCTGGGTCTGGGTGTTTGTGTATTCGTCTTTGTGTTTCCATGGCACCCACGCCACCGGAGAAAATCCTAGTGTGGGGCTATGAGTGTAGAAAGCGTCTTTTTTTTACCTGAAAACGATCACAGATGCGAGGCTACTCTAGAGGACTAAGATGGTCGCCTCATCTTTAAGATGGCGCTGTACTCCACCCAAAGATTTGCTCAAGCTCAACTTTGGTATACCTACCTATGTGAATTAAGATGTCCGAATATGGGTTGTAATGATTACGCAATCGATCTTTGAAAAAGCATAAATCTTAATACCCTTACATTTAAATATATTTAAATAATGTCATATTTAATTGTTGAATAATGTCATACAAAATTACATTATAAAAAAAAATGAAATAATTTATCCACTAAATGTTACAATACATAAATTAAAATAAGAGTTTAAAGAACGAAAAGAATAAGGAAGTTTAAAATATCACCTTTAAACTTTTACCAAAAGATAAATCAGGTGAGTGCTCCTTAGAATTCATGACGGACATCTACGTCAGCAAATCTTTTGCAATTCTGAGTATAATGGTAATTTTCTTATAAGCTGATTACGATATTAATAAAATTTCCTTCTTCTTTCATAAAATCATTGAACTTCCTTTTTTATGTATCAGGGGAAATCTATTTGCTTATTCCTTCTAAACGCCGGTACAAATAATTTAACTAAATTATCTGTCTCAATTTCACGTACAGCTATAAACAGATAACGCATAAAATAAAAACCTCTGTTTATACTCAATAGTCTTGGATGCCTTTAACAGATTTTTTTTTATTTTTTACAATGATAATTATATACTACTACTTAAGGATGCGTCCACATCTAGCGAATTGCCACGAATGTGCAGCTCGCGAGCCGCTTGCAAGCTGTCCGCGAGCTGCGCGCGTGCAGCCACGTTAATGGCTTGATGAGCCTCTTTAGCGCAAAACGAACAAAAATGCACACGTGCAGCTCGCGGGCAGCTCGCTAACGTCTCGCGAGCTGCACATTCGCAACACATTCGCCAGATGTGAACGCACCTTTAGGTTACTTTTACTGATATTATATCTATCCTATCTATACCTACTGGTATATTTAAATGAAATCACGCGAAATTTAAATGTTACTCAAGAACCAATGGTCCGATTTACATGAAATTTTGTATGCTTATAGCTTACCTATTTACCCGGTCAATTTATAAATTAATTATGATTTCAACGTTTTGCACTTTTTAAAGATAACTATCTTAATGTCCCGAAGCGAAGGACGAGTACTTCAGCTAGTTAGTTATAAGGTATAAAGTATAAGAACTTAAATATGTATGTGTACCGTACATAGGTAAGTACCTATATACGGTACATATACATATTTAAGTTCCTATTAAGTTAAGCGTACCAGCACGTTGTTAGATCGCGGGTGAAGCCATCACCCTAATATTATCATAGTCATGTCTGCCCAATTCTAAAATGATATTCAGTTTTCCTCATATGTCTATAATAGCCTCATTTTAACAATATTATAACAATATCCGAAATAAATAACAACTAGAAAGAACAATGTATGTTTATCTCTTGTCTTTTATATGTATTGCACTGAACGAATAACAATCGAAATCAGATGACACACTCTTATCGCATCAATCTAATGGACCTTCAGCCCAGAGGGATCTATCACACAATCTCTCAGACCAGGCAGCGGGACTAAAGGAAATCACACAAACAATTATCCTAAAAGGGATGATAATTAAACGTTCTCTTCCAATTGCTTTTTTGCGTCGCGGCGAACGTCTTTGGAATTGAATCGACTAAATTGACCGGCGGATTATTTCCTAGCGTTATTTTCACTCATCAATGACTTTTTCAATACATTCAGCGTTTGGGAAAGAGTAAATGAATATTAGGAATTAGTGTCACGTATTTTCTTGCGGCACAGGTTTGTCCTTTGTTTGTTTAGTTCTCAATAAATTCTTGTCACGTAATCCAAACGCGGATATCAATAGGATTCTGTCTGTATTAGACGACTTCTGAGTCGGTATTAGACGACCCCTGTATAATTTTCTAATTCTCGATTCGGACCGGAATAATTTAAGTAAGGCAAGGGCAAAGATTATATTACGTACTTTATTACTTTTGAGTTGTTCCGCGTGAAAATTATAATTTTTATATTGTAGGTATTGTAGTAATGTTGTATTTAAAATTTTTAACATAGACTTATTGAAAAATACTAACATAAAAACTAATTTCATTAGAATAACAGAAATTTTTAACTTCATCATTCACATACGAGAACCCACGCGGGGAAATTCATGTCTAGACCAAATATTAAGTAACATTCCCCAGGCGACAGGTCAAATCTTAAACCTGAACTTGTCAGACCACAACACAGGACAACTGTTAACAGTGCCTTTACAAAACAAACATATACTTCCTAAAGCTAAATATATAATGCGTAGAGACTATAGCTCAGATAACATACTAAAATATTGTAACTGCGTTTCTCAACTATCGTGGTCTGAAGTATACGCCGAAAATGATGCTGATAACGCCTTCACTACTTTCCATGAGCTTCTTAAATTGTTTTATAACCTCTGCTTTCCCCTGATGAAAATTAAACTAAAAGTAAAATGTAATAAGTTATCTTGGATTAGCAAAGGTCTAAAAATCTCATCAAAAACTCAGCGTAAATTAAGATACACTTACTATAAATACAAGAAGGTAGAACTAAAATTTCAGTATAAAAAATACAACAAAACTTTTAAAAAATGTCTGTCTGCGGGGCAAAAAATTAATAATCAAAAAATCATTGATAATTCTAAAAATAAGTGTAAAGTATCATGGAGTCTTATAAAAGACAACACGACTGTCAAAAATACTAATACATTTATAAATACAATTAATTATAATGACATAAATTATAATAATCCAATTGACATTGCGAACATTTTTAATAATTATTTTATCGAACTGACTAATAAAAATACAATCATAAATTCGAATTATAAATACAAAATAGACATTAATCATTCAACTATGTTTTTGACTCCTACAAACGACATAGAAGTTTTCAATATTATAATGAATCTTAAAAATACCACCTCTGTGGGGTATGATCAAATGACGACTAAAATTATAAAAAAATCATCGAAAATTATTGCACAAATACTGAGCCATTTAATAAATTTATCATTTCTATCTGGTGTATTCCCAACTAAACTGAAAACATCGGTAATAAGACCTATCCACAAAAAAGGCGATAAAACGTTATTAAACAATTATAGACCTATCGCCCTCATACCCATACTCTCGAAAGTATTTGAAAGGGCAGTATATATACGAATACTCAACTTCATCGAGAAGCATAATATATTAACACCAGATCAAAATGGATTTAGGAAAAATAAATCTACGTCATTAGCTGCCTTTAATCTTGTTAACAACATTTTAGAAAACGTGGACAAAAGGCTTAATACAGTGGGAGTATTTTTTGATATGAGTAGGGCATTTGATTTTGTCTCTCATGAACTTCTTTTGATAAAATGTGAACGGTATGGCATACGTGGTCGTCCACTTGAATGGCTCCATAGTTACCTAACAAATCGGAGCCAGTATGTAGAAATAAACAGCTTAAACACTACAACTCAGGCAGAAGAATATGTCAAATCAAACATAAAATATAATAAAGTAGGCGTACCTCAAGGAAGTATCCTGGGACCCCTCCTATTTATTTTATATATAAACGACATTACACAAATAACAAACTGCCGTTGTTCCTTATTTGCAGATGACATTGCTGTAGTCATTCCAGATAGCTTCACTGACAATTACAATAATAAAATAAATCTAAATATTGACAAAATAGTTATATGGCTCAGAGATAATAACCTAGAAATAAATGTGTCAAAAACAAAATATATCCAATTTGGTAACAGAGGAACAAAAAAGCTTGAACTAAATGTACGTTATAAAGACGAGCCCATCACTGAAACGGAGTCAACCAAATTTCTAGGTATACAACTAGATCGCTGTATCACTTGGAACGAACATATAGAAAACCTATGCTCGAAAATTAGTCGTTTTGTCTATCCATTGTGGCGTTTACCGAAAATTTGCAATTTAACAACAGCATTAAAAGCATATCATGGGTACGTTGCTTCCAATTTAAGATACGGAATATTACTATGGGGAAATTCAGTGCATGTAAGCAAAATCTTCATTGCTCAGAAGCGCTGCATACGAGCTTTATATGGTGTTTCCCCGCATATAAGTTGCAAGCCTCTTTTTAAAGACCTGAAACTACTTACATTGACGAGTATGTATATATTCGAAGTATGCGTTTTTGTCAGGACGCACATGCATCTGTTTGAGAAAAAGGGAGAAAAATGTAAATTCGCAACTCGGTATCCGGATAGACTTTGCTTGCCACCCTCTCGAACAGCTATGCGATCCAGAAACGCATATCATATGTGTGTTACTATATATAACAAAATACCAAATAAACTTAAAAAATTGACTGTAAATAAATTTAAAAAACAACTACATGAGTGGCTCGTTGGAAAATGTTTTTATACGCTGAAAGAATTTATGCCCTAATCATAATTTTATTAATATAATTGAACAATGCTGTACTAACACGATAAGAATGTACTTTGCACGCCAAATATGGCAAATGTGAGAAACTTTCAAATTCTGTACAACTTACTAACCACATTTATGCAAATAAATGATTATTATTATTATTATTGTATTCTTTAATACCTCTAATTGTATTGATTTCAGTTGGTAAGAAATATATAATCGAGCCGAGTTGTAGATATATTTGTTAATGTCTGTTTATTAAAGGTATCAACTAATGCATATCATAGCAAATATATTTTTGCTAGAAGTAGGTCGAGATAGTGAGAATAAGTAATCATAAAAAATTATATTATATTAAATTTTTTGTCTGTTTGTTCGAACCATATTTTTAGAAGAAATTTTGATAAGCCCTTCACGAGAAGTAATTGACTACTATGTTTTATCCCAGAGCAAATATAAGTACATATACGGGAACAACCGAGAGTAGGTATAAGTTAGATATAAGTATAACTTTAGGCAAGTATTATAGGCTAAAAAAGTAGGTGGTCGAACTCTTTGTGGACTTCGGAAATACCACCGCCATACCTATTTCCGCCTGATAATATAAGTGTTATGCATTGCTGTATTATGATTTGAACGGCGTGTTAAGAAAAAAATACTTATCTGAGAAGTTCCAACTTAGTTTTCAGGAGTATCGCATCTGTGGCTAACCTCAGGTAAAACTGACCTAATCTGGAGTTGATGGCCACTGCCATGGGCGTCAGTGGCCACCATCAGATAGAATGTATGCTCGTTTGCTTCTCCCATATTATAATATTACAATGTTCATAATATTAAAAGTAGCTACTGAAGCTATTTACGCCACCATAAGTATATAACTAAGTACTCATGTTGCCACTTTTAGTATACTTAGTACTTACTATACGTACTTGGATTGAGCGTAGGAAGTAGAATCATTCTCGTAGAAACCTTGACCTTACACGGTTCCAAGTCGTACTTGAATAAATGACGAACTATTTTTACGTCTAAGGCGAGCATTTTTAAGTTCCATATATTCCAAAGATAGAAAATTGCATCTTAAACGCAATTTAGTTACAGTTCTGTGACTCTAGCAGGTATGCATTAGATTTGCAACCTACATATTTTTTTGTATAAGAATGAAGTAGCAAATGAGCAATCCACCTGGTGGTAAGTGATTACTGCCGCCCATGGACACCTGTAAGCAACTTCATATAGAACAGGGGTTCTATACGAAGTTGCGTGAAGCATGCAGACCGTTTGAGGGTAAG
>DWNE01010650.1:0-10226 GCA_018249875.1 Cecropterus toxeus
AGAAACCCCCTTCTAGTCGCCTCTTACGACAGGCAGGGGATACCGTAGCCGTATTCTACTCCCCGGCTACAGGGGAATTCATTATTAGACCTAACATACAAACAAAAAGTAAGTAACAATATATTGAATAGAATTTCAACATATTCATTTTTGAAAATACATACTTTGAAATTATAAGTGGCCGTATGTTTAAATCTCAGGCATACGTTTTGATGTATACTAACCTCTAATTGCCTTCATATGATTAATTTCATTGCAATTTGTAAGGTATAAGCAGCTTCATCTTCCAATTCCTAGTACACGTTACATAAGCTATCAATTAAGCAAAAACCAATTAACGTAAGACCTATTTGGAAGACTGCTCTAAGCAGTTTCACTGAAAGCTAAGCCTATTTACTGTAAACGCCCGATAATTTGGGTAATTGAACGATATTTCGTTAGATGTAATATATTTTGGAGAAATAAATGATTTTACACTGATATTAAGACGACGCTTTCTACACTCATAGTCCCACTCTAGGATTTTCTCCTGCGTCGTGGGTGCCATGGACACAAACAAATACGAATACATAAACGCCCAGACCCAAACACCTAAATTTAGCATTCAAATGTGTCTGGCCGAGAATCGAACCTGGAACCCACTGCGCTTCAGACCAAAATGGTGACCGCACCGCTACGCGGGTCGTCGCGAAATTATCGAATATTATTAAGGGGTTTAACAAGCTTTTAACCCCGATTTAACCCCTTAGGGGTTTAATTTCTAAAAATGTCTTCTTCTCGCTCACTTACACCATAAAATTTCAAGGTTCTAGGTACAGTAGTTTCGGCTGTGCGTTGATATATAAGGCAATGAGTCAGAATTGCCTTGTATATATATAGATTATTAACTAGCGATCCGCCCCGGTTTGCCACGGATACAATGCTGATCAGGATTGCACTGCATTGTATTTTGTAAATTATATAGTCTATGACATATAACACAATCCGTCAAGCTATTTGGGCTGTAGCGCATGCCAAAATAATGTACGTACGTACATACAAATTACGTATGATTGTATACATACACATACATACATACATACGCCCGATACCAGGTGCTATTTTTAAAAATATATAGCCTTTGTCATATAATGATATGTCATAATTATGTTATAATCCGTCAAGCCGTTTGGACTATAGTGCGTGCAGAAAATGCACATTCATGCATACATACATACATACATGTATACATACAAAGTCGGGTAAAAAGCAACTGAGAATATCATTTCTGCTAAAGGTCACGTGTTGACATTTCTACATTGTACGCAAATTTGCGTACAATGTAGTAATTTAGCGTTTTACTTTTGCTGAATTATGTACGATATGATACACGAACAAATGCTTTTAGTGGAGTTTAGACGTATTCTGTTTTGCGTCTATCGTTTTATCAAATGTTATGTATAAATAACCATATTGCTCGCAAATTTGTTTGTTTACTTGTTTACAAAAAATGTTTAATTTAGGTTTAGGTATTCCGAATTTTACTTTAAAAACGAACCACACACAGCATAAAAGAACCTAGTTATAATTACTTTAAAAAAGTTTTAACAAAAATAAAGGTCACCTGCTGACATTACGCCATTTTGCCATTTCATATAAAAGTAGGGGCGATAATTACCATTTAACTTCACTGAATACTTCACAGAATTATGCACGACCAAAAAGAGCTTTCAGAAAAGTTTCATGCGTGATATTTAAAATTATTATTTCAGAACTTTTATCAATACGTATAAAAAATAAAATCCTGTCTGTAGATTGCACATGTTTAAAAAGTGTATGTGTGTGTGTGTGTGTTATTCACACACGGCAAAAATAAAACTGAATAATAATAAATAATTAAATATTTCTGTAATCACTAACCTAACCTAACCAGGTGGTAGAACCAATGTAGTTCGACCGGGGATATACCATACAGTCAAAAAAGTGTGTGTTTGTGTTATTCACACACGGCAGAAGTGAAACTAATTAATAAATAATTAAATATTTCTGAGCATAACCGTAATCACGAACCTAACCTAACCTAACCAGGTGGTAGAACCAATGTAGTTCGACCGGGGAAGTACCGCCACCACATCTATTTCTAACATGAAGCAGTTCTTGCGTTTTGTTCGGTGTGGTTACATGCTCACTTGATGCGATTATGTTAGTCTTCCTGAGTAGCAATGCATCTATGATCGACTTCAGATAGAATCCCTGTTCTATATGATGTTGCTTAATGATGTCCATGGGCGGCAGTGACTACTTACCATCAGGTGGGCTGCTTGCTCGTTTGCTACTTCATTATTATAAAACAGTTATTATAAGATACAAATAGTTGTAATGGCGTCTTCGAAGTAGAACTAAACAGGATTCTACTTTTTCCAAGCAATTTAAAATTACCTGAAGAAAATGTAACCTACGTTCTTCATGATATGATTTATGTCTATAAACATTTCAATATTCTTTACTCTTTCGTAAATTAAAAACAAACATCCAAACATAATAACAATGTATGAAAAGCACATAATGTATACATTACATTATATGTAAATACACAAAGGAGGCAATATAAGCCTTTTTCACCTTGAAACAAGAGTAAAGTATATGAAGCAGGGATAATATTCCACCATTTAACTTTTATGAATAATTCAAGATACTGATCTGCCCAATAACATACGAACAAAGAAGCTTTTAGGGAAGTTTTGTATCGAGCGGTATTGCTTCTGTTGGGAAAACTTTTCGTGTTACACTATGCCGTGCTTAGAAGATAAAATATACGTGACGAATAGACAACATCTTTCCTTTGAGAAGTATTAACCTCTTTGATACGCGCTACAGTACAAGCGGCTTCGCGTTGGTATGTGGGTTGAACCGCGCGCAGCAGAACCTGACCGGTCGCTACATCAGGAACGATGTCGTGGGACGCGACCTAAAGATCGAGACGGTCGAGGAGTTTGTGTATACTTGTAGGACATATATAGATTCGTTGTTGTAATCTAACAAAATATGTTAAGCGCTGACTTCGGGACTATGTACTATGTACTGTGTATGTAAAAAACCAACATACCTATATTCAAATTGTTTTATTGCTTTTTAGTGATATTGAAGTCAGTTTCTATTTCTTGTTAGATTTTTTTCAATTAATCTTTTGAAGTGTCGATACAATTAGAGAGTTTTTCTCGATTTTCCCGGTATCCCAATATCAGATCATAACTTAAGTGAGTATGGAACCAAACGGCAAGTATACCCTAACGAGTAAAACAAAAATTTTAGAAATCGATCCACAATTGGCGGAGTAATCAGTGTGCATACATAAAAAAAACAACCGAATTAATAACCTCCTCCTTTTTGAAGTCGGTGAAAAATATGGATCAACGACAACTTAAAATAGAAAATAAAATTACAAATTTATACATACATACACAAGTGGCAAATAAAGTTTATTGCAACCGAAATAGCCAGCTGGTACGTGGCCACTACTAATCATGAACACATGTGATCAACGCAACACTACCATTATTAAGCAGTTGCCACTGGAGTGGAACGAAAACTGATTCTACCACTTGTAGTATTCTTTTAAATTTCGACGGACCTTCTCGGGTAAGTTTATTCTCCGAGACGGTAGGATAGAAAAAAAAATATAACTTACATTTTGCGATCGCCACAGAAGGCATATATAAAATAAAAACATTAGAATACCTTTTTCGTGTCACGCGTGTGTACTCCAACACGCGTGTTCCACACCTACATAAATTAACTTATTACTCTTTTTACGATGCATGTAACACGCGTGCGAGTGGCCCATCCATGCGGGTGTAATACCCACGTGACAAGAAAAATACCAATATTATATTTTCATTAGCGGCTAACGGTACATTCAAAAGGTCAGGACATTTGAGCAGCGTCTTAGGAAAGACATTGCGGACCTCAAAAGCTGAAAGGATCAGAGATCTTTTGTATTTGTATTCTTCTGAGTGTAACAGTACATAAACCCAATGCCTATTCTCACTATGAACAGTACAATATATCTACATAAAAAAATTCGCCCCACGCCTTTTTTGTTCTGAATAAAAACTCACTTTGAAAAACTCTTTGTCTCATAGTATTTCTACACATAAGTCGCTTGTATCACAGTTAGCGATTAAGCGATCCTTGTATTCAGTTGGTGGTCTTTAGTATATGTTACTTAGTTTCACAGTTACAATGAGCAATTGAGTAAGCAGAAAATTTTATCGCAATTAAACAAGGAAGTAAGATAGTTATTTGCTTATTTACAAACTTACTTGTAAAAACACAACGTTTATATTATAAGCACCAATAAAAAAACAATTTTAAACAACAAAAAACATCCCTTCTCCCTATTTTTATTCTGACACGTCCACAATGATAACTGAAACGATTCCAATGATATGTCACATTATACATTTCGTCAAGTCGTTTAGGCTCTAGAATATGCCAAAGACATGGACGTATACAAAGACAAATGACGAATTCAATTTACTATAAATTGATTTTAATTCATATTATAAAGTTATAGCTTCTTAATCGCATATAGCGTTCATCGCTACACGTCCGCTCTCAGACAAGTCCCTAATATGTCTGAGAGATTTATATACGTAACTGACTCTACTTATATTATGCATTACTTTTTCATACTTTCAAGAGAAAATACTTCTTTCATAATGTAGTTGTAGAAATGAAAGTTCATGAATATTTTAGGTAAATGAGTTTATTGGCAGATGTAGAAATGGTTTGTGGGTAACAAGAAAGAGAAAATTAAATTACGAAAAAAAAAACTTTGTATGAAATAACGTTTCTAACACAATACAAATTTTGCGCATAAACAGTAAGACCCAAAAAATATCCAAAACCATTATTTTGGTGTTTTGCATGGCCAAGATTCAAATCCAGAACTATTGTCTATGGTGTATTATTGTGAATGACTGAATTAGTTGGACAAAAACAAATCTTACTGAGTTTTGTAAATGCGAAAATTTGTGAGAATGTATGTCGCATTTATTATATTAGTAATATTAAAGTAACAAATGAGCCTGAGCTCCAAGTAATGGTAGGTAGTCATTGCTATTCATCTACATATGTAATCAATCAATATGATTAGTTATAGTCAGAAGGACAGCACGTTTACTACTTCCACATAAAAAAAATAGCCTAAATATTTCCAGCGTGAAGCAGTTCTTGCGTTTCATTGATATGGTTTGGTTGCCGGCTCACTTTTATATGAGGCGACCATCTCAGTCCTCGGAAGTAGCAACGAATCTGTATTTGACTTCAGATAGAACCCCTGTTCTGTATGAAGTTATTACATTAATGTGATAAAAAACGCTCGAAACACTACCCTCTTTATGACTGTCAAAAATACATATTTCGTTTTTATTTCGATTACTTTTTTTAACATTAAAACATTCCTCAAGATATTTAATGGAAAACAGATACTCACGAAAACATTACCCTCCTTGTGGAGGGTAATGTTGTATGTGTGTATGTATGTGTAATGTGTAAATATACTATTTTTTGTATTATTTTGAGTACTATTTTGAAATCTGATATATCCCTCACTATATTAAATAGAAAGAAGATACTCTCGAAAACACATAAATTACCCTCCTTTTGGAGGTTGAAAGTACTAGGTGTTTTTTTTTTCATTATTTTAAATATTATTTTGAATACAAACAAATCCCTCATAGCTTTATTAAGTAAAACTTCACCAAGCTAAGTCGACTTTAGGTCTAACATTTTCCGAAAAACTAAAAATGTCAGGAAAATTATCTCAGCCCAACCTTCCTACAACAATTTGTCAGAACAGTTTCTGAACTGTGAAACATGATAAAAGCTTAGCACAGCCTCAGTATTTAGGACAAAGCAATAAATTGAATCAGCGAAAAAATGGGACGATTCCATAGACTTGTTAATTAATAGAAATTCCATAAACTAGTAAAATTGTTAAAAGCATTAAAAGAAAAACCCGACTGCTTAAAGCGATGATAGATATTTTTTATTCTATTGTTTATCAGTTTTTTAAAACGACTGCACCGATATTAACTAAAATCTTCACAAACTAGTTCGATTATAACAACAAAATATATATCAGCTGCACGCTGATATATAATTTTTGCTTAATACAAATTTGCAAATGATTTCAATTGACACGTGCCATCTCTATTTGTTAAGATGTCTGTGGTCGCAACAGGATAGAAGTGGATAGAAAGGTTTCATTATGCGTAAAAGTTTTGCCAAATTACGTGTAAGACATACTCATATTTTTACGCTTCTTAGCACTTTTTCTGTCACAGGGTATTAATATTTTCACGAGCCTTTGTCCAGCATAAACGTAAAATATATATTTCGAGTATTTTTATTTAGTTTTTCCCACGTTTTTGTCCACGTTTAGCGCGCTAATGAGTATCACATATGTTAATTCAGGTTATAAATTATGTGTGTGCCAAATTTGGACAAAATTCGACCAGTATTTGTTGCGTGAAGCAGTAAGAAACACACATATTCCCAGAAACGGTAGCATTTATAGTGTTAGTAAGATATACAATAGCTTAATTTTAGCTATACTTTGAGTAAAACGTGTTATTACAGAAAAACGTGTTATTACACGATAACTGATTTTCTGATTGACGAATCTTTCCATTAGTAACATTATTGTATAAAATATTGATTCACTTTGACATTTTATAAATTTAAAAAATCAAATTAAGTTATAACTGTTGTATTTATATAAATAAATGTGACCTATTATTATTGTATTGTATCCCACTTGTGGCGGAAGTACACATAGTCGGCAAGTGTTAACAATCCACAGAAGTTTTTTTTACGTAAGCCAAATCAATATTGTCCTTAACCCCTTCGCCTTTGCGTTTTGGGACACCCTATAAGCCAACAATGGATTTTGTCGTGGATTTCCGTCAATCTAATCTAATATAGAGAATGGGATATTGGAAAAAATAAGCACAAACAGTCCAGTAATACGATGAATAGCGCTGACTATTCCATATCCTTGCGAATTGAATCCGGCCGCTTTATTAGATTTTATTGTTTTGGCTGTCACCGGATTTCTTCTACGATACGGTCTATTCACACTGTCTTGTCGATCAACCTGATCTTTGTTTAGTCATATAGTATAGTCAGGGCTGGCAGTTACCGCTACAGTGGGAAACGACACTAACTTTTCAAATAAAAGAATACAATGTTTCTTATGAAATATACATTTTGAAAATTATTGGTCGTTTTGTATATTGAGTGGTTTCACCAGATCCTAGTACAATGAGAATCCTACTCTGTTCTACACTTAAGGAAAGTACTATGAAGGGTAAAAGAAATGTATATCCGAGTCGTTCTAACTTAGCATAACAGGTAGGTAGGCTAAGGTTAGTAGTTATCTCGATAGCAGTCCACCTGATGTTGATTGGTCACTGCAACTTGTGGACAAATGGACATACCCTTTCACCGAAACGCGATGGTACTTCCCCTGACCAAACCATAACCATAAGCAAAAGTGCGCGTGTGCAATTCACACAACAGGATTAAAACTTCTGAAAAGCAGTGTACAAAACATAATAAATATATTAATATTTAATGTTATTTAGTAATCACTGTAGCCTTTATTCCGACATTTGGCTTTTAATTAGCATCTCGGCTCTTATAAATCTAATTGTACCACTGACAACTTCTTTCGTAACGCATTTTCATTTTATCGAGTTTAAAATCGCACCGATTCTAAATAAGATTCTCTTCAAAAATCTAAACTAAACAAACTTCATGACTGCCTTTAAATCTACGCAGCACGTACATAAGAACAAACGTACATAACGAGCGGATTCGAGAGGCACGTGCGGGCGGTCAGGTTTTCAGTACTGTCTTGCTCTTGCTTGTGGTGTGAGATACGGAAGAACAGAGATTAAATTACTCGAAGTTCTATTTAGCGACTGCTAGCCTAGTGGTTGAAATGGCCTCTGAATCAGAAGTTTGGGATCCAGATCTCATGCACCTTTGATTTTTGTACACTGTTGTGCGATTAGAAATTAAGTATCGCAGCTTTATGGTGAAGAAAAGCGTCGTAACTTGCACGGTACACTCAGGTGGAAACAGACGCTGTTTCGTGCAGCAAATGTTCATAGGTTTATAATACGTTATCACATCAAAAATATTTATCACATATAATATTGACCAGGTGGCAAAACCAACGTAGTTCAACCGGGGAAGTACCACCGCCACACCTATTTCTAACGTGAAGCAGTTCTTGCGTGTCGGTGAAAGGTGTAGTTGCCGGATCACTTATATATGAGGCGACCATCTTAGTCCTCGGGAGTAGCAACGCATCTGTGATCGACTACAAATAGAATCCCTGTTCTTTTTGAAGTTGATTACAGATGTTCATGAGTTGCAATAAACACAATCAGGTGGGCTGCATACTCGTTTGTTACCTAATTTGTTACCTAATTTATTAAAAAAGAAAAAAAGGACCATGATCGCGTAATGTCTTAACTTGCACCACACACTAAATCGCTAACGATAACTGACAAACAAACGGAGCGTTACCAATTTATACGCGTTATTCTTGTTTATTACATTACGCACAACTTTCTCACGAATAACCTTTTGGAAATATTCCTCTCATTTCGTATAATTTGACGCGACTGCATCAAAAGTCATGTTTTCAGAGCGTATGTATGTACTTATGTGTTTCCATTTTTTTGGCACGCGCTACAGCCTAAACGTCGAAATTTGACGTAAGACATATTATAAGAATCATCTCAGTTTTTTTTTTATAAATATAAAGTAGCAAACGAGCAAGCAGCCCACCTGACGGTATGTGGTTACTGCCGCCCATGGACATTTGTAAGCAACTTCATACAGAACAGAGGTTCTATATGAAGTCGACCACAGATGCGTTGCTACTCCCGTGGACTGAGATGGTCGCCTCATATAAAGTGAGCCGGCAACCACACCCTTCCACCGAAACGCAAGAACCGCTTCACGCTAGAAATAGGTATGGCGGTGGTACTTTCCCGGTCGAACTATATTGGTTCTACCACCTGGTAGACTAATATTTTGTTTGTTGTTTCTCATGGCAGTTTTTCATTCATATAAAAGTGTAAATAAATCAAGATAGCTCGTTTCGAATATAAAATAAACATGATCGATAACTGATAAGATGTTCGAACTTTTTTTATTAACTGAACATTTATAATAATTTAAGTTTGAATTACATAAAAGTATATAATGAACGATTAACGGGTTCAACTAAGAATAAACAATAAAGTTACTAACCAAACCAAACACCACACAAAACCAAATACAACACAAACGTAGACACGAGAAACAACAAATAATAGAATGAACTAATCAAAAAACAATAAATGAACAGATGATCAAAACTCAAAACAAATGAACAATAAAGAAAAAAATATTAATTAAATCAAGTTATCAAAATAAATTATATTCAATGAACGAATAAAATGAACTAACATAAAGACAAATGAACAAAAAAAAAACTAAATAAATCTTCTAAATTAAGTAAACATAGACAATAACTGGACAACCTAAATCAACGAATCAAGAAATAAATTATTTAAAAATGAATAAATACATGAAGTAACCAAAAACAAATAAACGAAATAAATCAACTTCCTACCTCAAGAAACAAATGAATATAAAAATGAACAAATAAAAAAACAAATTACAGCAATTATTATACATAAACACCCGACAATCAATGAACGAACAAATGATCAAACCAAATTAACGAATAAAAACACAAAAACTAAACACAAAAAATTGAAAAAATCTAGAAAAAACGTACAAAAACTGTCCGAACCGTGCTCTATACAACGGCAGGTTACAAAACACGTATTTGTCGCAATCGTCCCGGAAGTCCCGCCTGGTGTTGAGCGAGTGTTCGCTCGCTTTGAGCGCAGCCAGAGTGGACTCGATCGTGTAGGCGTCGTGCTTGCTGACCAGCAGGCCCGACGTCCGCTCTACCGGCTGGTTCTGTGCGTTGTACGTTATTATATCTGTATGCTGGGAAATAAAAACATTTTATTATCTCATATATAAAATTCTTGTGTCACAATGTTCGTTCCCGTACTCCTCCGAAACGGCTTGACCGATTCTCATGAAATTTTGTGAACATATTGAGTAGGTCTGAGAATCGGCCAACATCTATTTTTCATACCCCTTAG
>DWNE01010651.1:0-10226 GCA_018249875.1 Cecropterus toxeus
AGTCCACCGCGCTGGCCAAGTGCGAATTGGTAGACTTCACACACCTTTGAGAACTCTTTTTTTTATGAGAACTCTCAAATGTGCAGGTTTCCTCACGATGCTTTCCTTCACCGTAAAGCAGTGATAATTAAATTCTAATACGCACATACAGTTTCAACCATTAGGCTATCACTGCTCCCTTCCTCCCTCACTTGAGTAATTACTTAAACACAATTTCTCGTTGCATATAATTATAGTGTATAAGTTTTTACTACTTAGTAGCTGTACCCTGCATGCGTTGCTACGTCAACTACAAATTATATAAAATTCATTGGAATAACAGTGTCGCCATTAGACGAAAATTGGTTGAACCAACTCAGAATCTTTTATGGACTCATGCACAAAAACTTTGTAAAAGATCATTACATGATGCATTCAGCAGTTTGCAGTATAAAAGACATAGAGACAAACATTATTTTTTATATATTTATACCCATATTTCTAAGAAAATGAATGAAAATCAAATATATATAGTATTAATAGATTATGAAACTTGAATACTTAAATTCTAAATATTTAATTTAGTCACTAAAAATCTTTTTTTTGACAATAATTATTTTATTTGGTTCCCTAAAGTCGTACTGTTTTCAGATTATTGAAGTTATAGACGATTTAACCCAATTTGTAGAATTATTTAAATTTTAATTAAACTAAGGAACTTCTTAGTTTCGCTTAACATATTTTCATAGGTTAAGCCTATTAACTGGACCACAGAATGCTTCCTTGCGTTGAAGCCGGTCCCACTGTAGGGCACTTAAACTCAACGACCATTGTCGGGGGTGAAACACCAAACTCTGTTTAAATAAAAGCTTAATTATGAATGTCATATGACGGTTACTGTAGTTGATATCATATTTTAATATACAAATTACATATTTAATAGCTATTGATATAATTATCTGTATGATGTTTAGTAACTAGTAAGCTAAGTAATTTTGCCGAAGAACTATTTAAATTCCCGCGTTCTAATAGTTACGGGTGAAATAATATGTACATGGATAGATACTTCCATATATATATTGCACTTTAAAAATCTTTAGCGTTATGTTATAGGTCCCCTAAACACCACAAATAAATAAAATTCCGTATTATTCTTGCCAAATTGTATGTATTGTGATAGTAATGTGAGAATTTCAATATAATTAAAATTCGAAGTTTATTTATTCTTTTATAATATCTTATAATTTCATTTTTACTGTATAAAATGTTATTACGTCCCATTGCCTATGTTTTTACAAAAAAGTGAAAAATATACTTTTGTACTCAGTCCAGTTGTTTTGTACTGCAGCAAAACAGAAGCTGGAATATTACAACATAAACTGTGTAACGAAACGTCGAACCAACGAGATTCTATTTTATTCCTCCTGTCATCCGTGAAGAGTTAGTGGCTTTCATTAGCTTCGCTTCTATAATTGTTTCCATAAAAATGGTGTCGTAATTTAGATAAAGATGCATCCCGCTCCGAGTGGCAAGCAGTTATACGTCTTAATTTTGGGCCGTTTGATGGATAACATTATCCATTAGCGGTGTATCTCAGTGTTCCCATAGGCACAGTCATAAGTGGTTTGCGGTAACGACATCAATCAAAGCCAGTTATCGCCGCAACTGGCGTCGATTGATCGTCGCGACCGCCACCTCTTATCATCGTAATTAGCCCACGATTACGTTTAGGTGAGAATTGAATGTTTAATTATCTAAATGTTGTTTACTAGTACCTGCTAAACTTGACACTCTGATCAGTCAGTTACGAATAACACGTGCTAATAAAATATTACACGTTACATTACACGTGACATTTTTGTATGTTTCCAAATTGTCGAGTGATCGCTTAATACTCATACTAATATAAATTATTTGAAATATTTTACATTTAACTTAATTTATATGGTTAATTGTAAAATATAGTTCTACCCGTATGTAGTAAAAAAGCAATTAAAGTCTGTTAGATTATTTTTATTGTGTGTATTCGTTACAATGTTTGCATCTCATCGTAAAAAGCGAGTACTCTCGACGCTGCCTGCAGCGCCCCCCGCTACGATGTCTACCTTAATCACTCAAATTTATGTATTTTTTATGATATGCGTTAATGAAAGTATCCTTTAAAAAATTTTATTCGACCCCTGAACATACAGCGCATAAAAAATTATGCTGTGAATTTAAAAAACGTAATAAAGTTTCCAAAAGGACCCGACGTTTATTATTCAGTGGTTATTATCTCGCCTAAATTTTAAATGCATATTTGGGTAGCTGTATGCGATATTACAGAACACCGTGTAATATCAATATTTTATTATAAAATTAAATAATACTGTGTACATTTATGGTTATTGCAAACGCTGAGCGTCTCTGTTATAAAATTTAAAATGAAAGTGAAAGAAAACGTAAAATCGATCATTTGCTAGTAATTTTAATTTGGATGGGAAGCCGCGTAATGTTTGTATGTAATAAGTACACAAGGAACACAATAAGACGTTCAATCTGAAATAAAGTCTATGCATATTTGTAAACGTTTTGAGATTCGTCGTTTAAATCAGAATGTAATACCGAGGCGTAAAATTGTCAGGCAGATAGGATGATTTTCGCGTCATCCATGTTATAAAGACGGTAATTGTTGCGCATCCGCTGGAACTAATACGAGCGAAATGGAACGAGAGTGGAGCCAAGAAGGACCGAAGAAAATAATTTATCCCCGGCCGTAGAACAAAGGGCGTGCCACAAACGAACAAAAGATCTCCGGAACGGACCCGTTTTGTTTTCTGACGGAAGCCTAATACAGCGAATCGATTGGTCGTACGACCGACCGAGGGTAAGCTCGTTTCCGTTCGATTATAAAAAGGTAATCGACTGTTTAGTAATAAGGAGCTTATGTTTTTATACGCCGACCATTAGACGTGATTGAAGTTCTTGCACGCGACGAATAACGACAGCGTCTGGTGCCCAAAAACTAAATAACTGTTTCGATCGGTGCATCATGCATTCCTTTTCTAATTATAATGGTGATCAATGATTCAGATGCTATGTGATTGAGTTTTGATATATGTACGAGTAAGTGTGGTCTTTATGAGTTTTACGCTTCAGGTTGTTTTACGATGTGTTTCAATAAGCATTATGGTCAAAAAATATGGTATTTTTTTTGTCTTCTCGGAATCGACCTCTGGTATTTTTATACGATTGATTTCATAGGAATGAGACAATCAAAAAGTCATTGGATTAAAGTATTTAAAGTTCCTTTTATGTTTGTATAGTACGTTACTTTGGACATATTATTTGTGATAACTTGTCGCGATGAAATCTTCTTTTTTGCGTTAAAAAAAATGTAACGAAGAAATGTAACTGAAAGTCAAATAATCTCTTATGTTTTTTTCTCTTAAAAAATAGAAGTACAGTAATCTTACCAATAATATTTATGTATGTTTTTGAATTAGAACAAAATGTCCCAAGTAATCCAAGATATACTTTTCGTGTTGTATACCTCCTCAACTTCTTAAGGCTGGCTTGATAAATCGTCTCTTTCCTATGCAAATTCGTAGTCGTACTCGAAGTTTTAATCGATTGCAAGTATTCTGAATAAATAGTGAAGTTGTAAACGCGGCAAATTTCGAAGTAACATTAATGACAAGTGTGGAACGAGTGTCGCGGCAACCGGCGGCTCCCAATAAACACAGATAAAGTTCTCGATAGAGTCGAGATTTCTGTCGGCGGTGTGAGATGTCAATTTTCAGTAAATCGGCGGGTAGGTGACAGCGAGTGGCGACGTGATCGATTAGGGCGCTTCACACGACGAGCTGGTCTTTAAACGCTAGCATCTGGGCGCGCCGTGGTGAAGGATAGTTGTAGATAAGTCGTGTTAGGTTTTATAGCTTTATTTATTTTTTAACAAAGCTGGCATATTGAAGGACAATTAGGTATGTGTATAGCCTATTTAAAGTCTTCTCCAATTATATGTAGGTAGTATATTAATAACATAACAAACAATGATAATAATATTTCAGATAGAGGTCGTTCAGACTTGATATTTAATTTTATAAAAAGCTGGCTTTATGAATGCTTTGCATTGGAGCTTTTTAAAATCTTTGAATCTGAGAGACCCTTCAGAAGTGACTACTGTGCTCCTACCCGCAGTCACCCTTTCAGTTGCACACATCGCCTCTTGAATTTTTATATTCAGACGCTGAATTTACGTTTCGAATTTCAAACTTAAATACGTGATCGGAGTGTAAAGTTTGTATCGCGCGGGTACCTACTTCATTTTGTATTAAACCGCAATAGAACTGAAGTATTGGATGAGATACCTCGAAACTTGCATCTGCCGACCTCGGAATTGGGTATGTGAACAAAGCAAGCCAATATATTGTTTTGTTCCGCTCGGTTTACGTTCAAAGTTCCGAAACTCCGTGTCTGTGCCGTATTTTTTGTTCATACACATTTTTATTTGTGCAAAAGTGTTCCGTTATATTAGAAAGTAAAAAGTAAAATTATTTAATATTATCTGATTTTACATTTGCTCGTTACATTTTAAATTAATATTTTTTCGTCATGTATTATTTTTCTGCGATACGCGTTTTATCTATGTATATATATTGTATCGTGTATTAAGTTCACAGAAGTAAATAAAACTATTTCATGCGTGTTTTTACACACATGTTTTATGTTATTTTGATAATTGAAAGATGAATACAAGATTATTGTTTTTTAATGCGGCAATAAATTTTTGTGTCACTATTTATTCAGAATAGCAAATAGTTTGTTTTTATCTAAAACATTTGTAGACTGTAACTCAAAAGTTTATATTCTGTCTGCTCGACGCCCATAACTTTACGCCAATATATGTGTCGTATAAAAGTTTCAATTCCAGTATGCTAAAGTGAATTGTTTATTAATTGTGTCGTAAAAGAGTCAAGAGGCTGCCTAGTTTGTTCTTAGGTACAATTAATTTTAACTCACATAAAAGTATCCACCACCTGGATTTTAATTTTAATTAATCCCGAGAAGATACTCGTACGATATACGTTTTTACGACCTTAAAACAATTTCATTTCACGTGCCTACCATAGCCTTGGAACTGAAATATTTATGGCCACGTATGTAGGCTTCTTTATTTTTATAGCGCACTTATAGTTGATTTCTGATTGTGCTCGGGAGCAGTTGCGAATTTCTTGTGTGTACCCGAGGGAACTATCGAGTCCGACGATAAAGCGGCGTGACGGCGAGGCCGAATTATGCCTCGCGATAAAATTCTCGTGCCTCCAGTTGTTCGGGGAACTTTCAACTGGAGCATGCCCGTACTATTTTCTATTCATTATTATCGGATTACGGGCGAGTCGATACGCCCGCCGTTCGGGGAGAGTTCGCACGAACTCTGCACTGATATGTTGCTGTACCCGCTTCTACTAAATCTCACGTGCGCCGCAGATTATTCGGTCCCGCCATTCATAGGTACCTATTTTATACATGGCTCATGGGATCTTCGCTCACTGACTATATAAGGGTTATAATTATTAAGAATTACAGTTTTTCCTCCATAAGGCACCACCGAACGCAGTATCTTGCCAATCTGACCGTCGTAAATAAGGCGTGGGGCCGCACGAACGTCGTCGGAAAGTCTACGTTTCATCGATAAATCTCGTTAATGAGCGACTCTGATCGTGGCTGTGATTAGATCTCAGGACTTCACTGGAGATAGTGGTGCAGAAGATCGGGAGTGGTAGGGAAATGAATGACCCTGTAAACTTGAACACGATAATAGTTATACTTCAAATCATGTCTGAAACGCAACTTTAAGAAGGTTATATACTAGAAACATCGTTAAAACATTAAAAAAAAAACCCGACTGCTTAAAACTAAATTTTTGTTCGTAATGATGTATGTATATTTAATTAAAATTGAGCTTAAAACGCTTAAAAATGAGTTTTGTCAAAATAGTCAAGTAAAAGTATTACAATATATATATTTAGATTGGTTTATTTACTAGTTTTCATTTGATACCCATATTGTCGTAATAGTAAAAAAAATCGTCCCTCCCCCATTTTTCCTCTGTTGTCAGGCGTCATTTTTTTTAAATTATATAGCCTATGTTACACTGCACACTGATACAATTCTAATGATATGCAATACGTCACAATCCGACAAGCCGTTTGGGTTGTAGCGTGTGCCAAAGAAATGGATATACATATAAACAAACATACATACATACATACGCTCAAAAATATTACCCTCCTTCTGATGCAGTTGGGTAAAAATTACCAGGTTTTAGAGTAGGTTTTATGTTAAATAATAAATGCATTGTTTCAAAATTGCTTGCATAAAGATACTGTTTGTTCATAAATTACGGTGGGTCTGATTGAATTGAGAATTTTTACAATATTCTCTCGCTTTGAGTTCGTTAAAAATTTATCGTTTTACAAAATAAAGCGGGCATGCCGAAGCGCAAGAGTATGGAAAAATAATACATGAAATTGTAGTGCTCTCGATGAATTTCAGTATTTTAATTGAAGTGGTGGAAAGATTTAATGTAGTTCACTTAGCTTTATTTTATATTTCTGATAAAATTTAGGTATGGATAGGTAAAACTCTCGCGAGATACAACTGCGCATGCATCAAGGATAGACAGTCCAAGTACTGACCATATACTGTTACGTGAAGCGTGCTTACTTAGACCTTGACTGTTTGGCAAAGAAACATTTGATTGGCGCTAGAAGCTCCAGCGTTAAGCGAATTTGCTGCGAAATTTCATGGCCTTATAAGGTCGGACACGAACATTTGTTTTTAACGCTCACGCATCTACGAAAGACAGTCCAAGCACTACCCATATACTGACTGTCCTTAACCGTTTGGGACAAAACATTTTCTTTTAGCAAATTTTGTCCATTTCGCTACAATTTGCTACAAAATTTCGTGTCCTAATAAGAAAAACAGAGACATATATTTGTATTTAACGCTTAACGATAAAGGTTGCCGCTTGAAGCAAATTTATTGTGGCCCTGGGATAAGAATCATCAATGTATTACTGACTGTCCATAGATCTTGTTTATATAAGCTACTGAGACTATATCAGCCCCGGGTCTTAAATTATTTTTAGGCGGGTCCAAAGCTTAAAAATGCCCACTTGAATTTCTTTTTACCATCATTTTAGCCATCAAATATCCAATAACTGGTGATCGTTAAAACGTATACGTGATAAGAGTTCCACTTCCTACTGACTAGGCGTCCCAACGGTCAATGTTAAATCAGTGACACTGTTTCCAACCTGTAGCTAGGTAATTATCGTATGTCATATATGATTTTAAGCTGATATTATCGCGGAACTGATTCATTTTAATATGTTACGGGTACACACGATATGCGATTTTGAATTTCTTTTTGCCGATATTTCGACCCAGTTACATGGATCGCGGTCACGGCTAAACTGTTTCGCCGTGACCACGATCCATGTAACTGCATATAAATCGCATATCGTGAGTACCCGTAACGTATTAAAATGAATCAATTCCGCGATAATATCAGGTTTTTTTTTATTTATTTATTTTAATAAAATACAATAACAAACGTTTTTTACTTAACTTCTGCCAAACTGTTGGCCAGTTTGTCGGCAGCATATACGGTTCTCGTGGTCTCAATCTAGACTTAATACAACATTAATTTACAACATTATATTCCTTATTTATAAACGAATAGTAATAAAAAGCATACAAGCAACGTGTGTCCTCTCGCGTCAGGTGTCGGCGGCGCGCGCGTTCGCGGCGCACCGCTGGGTGGGCGGCGGCTGCGCGCACGCGGCGCGGCACGCCGAGCACGCGCCCGCCGCGCCGCTGCAGATGGACCCCGCCTGGGCCGCCGGCGGCGCCGCGCTCGCCCGCCGCGCGCTCGGCGACAACTTCTCGCAGCGCGTGCGCGCCAGGGCCAACTGCTTCGTCACCACCGTCGACTCGCGCTTCCTCATCGCGGCCGGCTTCTGGGACAACTCCTTCCGCGTCTTCTCCACGGAGACTGGTGAGTCGGACTCGCTTATGAATACGCTACGTGGTGACTGCTTTTTAGAAAAAATCCTTTCGCGTGTTTCCTACGGAGACTGGTGAATACGAGCTCGTTTAATCTGGAACCTAGGCAGCAACCGACTCCGCACTCACTCAGTAGTTGGTATGCGTACTTCGTAGCGAAATCGTACGCATACCGACTACTTCGTCATATTAATGCAACAAAATTATAAAATTGTCTACAAATTCCATATTAACGTGGCCATAAGTAGTATCATTCTTTCAATTCCTTCATTTACTCAGACTTTAAAGTAGAACACTCTATAAGTGATTAAATGCATTTAACTAAATATCTAATAACATAATTTATATGTTCTCACAGCAAAAATAGTACAAATCATCTTCGGTCACTACGGAGTGGTGACGTGCGTGTCTCGCTCCGAGTGCAACATCACCTCCGACTGCTACATCGCATCCGGCTCCGAGGACTGCACAGTACTGCTCTGGCACTGGTCAGTACTTACGTTCATTTTGTAGCCTTTTAATTCCGGAATTATGATTGAAATTTCAAAACGGAATGGTAAACTTGTAAATTGAGAGAGAATTGTGTTATACATAGCAAAATTGTAGAAGGTATGATGAAAATGGTAAACAAGGTAAAATTATGATATAAATGGCAAACTTGTAAAACAAGGTAGAATTGTGTTAATGGCTTGTAAATAAGGATAGAATTGTGATAGTAATAGCAAAGCTCTAAAATAAGGTAGAATCGTGTAAAGGAAGTAAGTTGTCATAACTGAGTGATTAAACATGGTAAATTTTATATTAACCAACTTTAAAAAGCACATTCTCAATTAGATTGGTTTATTTTTATTATTTTATTTATGTACTTTTACACTGATTACTCCGTCAACAGTGGACCTATTTCATTTTTTATTTTATTTTATTTTATTTATTTATTTCAGACAAATTCTTATCCAGTAAAATAATAACATTGGACTTGTCCTAAAAAACCACATCGGAACGACATAACATTAAAAGCGCACGTCCCCAGGTCCGCGCGGCACTGCGGCATCGTGGGCGAGGGCGAGGCGCCGGCGCCGCGCGTGGCGCTCACGGGCCACGACGCGCCGCTCAACGGCGTGCTGGTCTCCGCCGAGCTGGGGCTCGTCATCTCCTCCTCCGTCAGTCTGTATCGCTTTTTGTTTTCTTTCAATACCTTTATTTTTACAGTTTCGTACTCAAAGTGTAAAACTGAACCCTATTACTAAGATTCCGTTGTCCGTCTGTATGTCTGTCTGTCATCAGGATGTATCTCATAAACTTTAATAGTTAGACAGTTGAAATTACAACAAATATTAAAAATAACATAAACAATATACATGATAAATATGATTTGTTGTCTTTTTTTATAGAAAATGGTATGGAATTCTTCGTTTGTGAGTTTCGCTCGCAGTTGGCTTATTTTTTCAATCTGGGTTAAACCCCACAGCTGAATTGTCTTTTAACAACTATTTATACCTATGTACATTGATTTGTTTTCTGAACTCTTTACTTTTTTCAGTTAAGTACAAAGATACCATTAATTGGTAGTCAATCATAGGAGTGTTGCTACTACTATCGAAATCGCCTCGTGTAAATAAAATGGTATCTAGCTGAAATGAAATATATATGTGTGTGTCTGTGTGTGTATATACGTGTGCACGTGCTCGTGCGTGTGTATAACTATGTTCCGGGATGTTTTCCGGGAATGGTGCCATTCGACTCAGTGAGCACACTAAAGCTAGGACATTGTGACTCCCCAGACGGTCCGGTGCTGATCCACACGACGTTCGGCGAGCTGCTGCGCGCGATCCGCGGCGGCGAGGGCGGCGGGCCGCGGCAGCTGGCGCTGGCGCGCGAGGGCGTGCTGGTGGTGGCGTACGCGCGCGGACACCTCGCCGCCTACACGCTCAACGGCCGCCGCCTGCGCCACGAGACGCACAACGACAACTTCCAGGTAACGCGGCGCTCGCTTCACGGCACCCAGTGTTTCATCTTCCAGGCGATGACGCCGCTCGCTTGACGACGGGATGTTTTTTATCTTCCAGGTAATGATCCTGGGATGTGTTTTGTTATAGAGGTAATAACGCTGTCTGTTTTTTTTTTTCGAGGGGGAAACCTTCAAAAAGGTACCCGACGCCGTGGGAGCGACGCTAGGTTATGTGGGATTTT